>CAKKLC010003272.1:33012-45940 GCA_918559645.1 Ceratonova shasta | reverse complement strand
AACAACTATTTACTATAATCATAAGACTATAATAATAATTTTGAGATAATTTTAAACAACTATTGACTATAATCATAATTTTGATATAATTTAAAAAACGGTTTATTAAATAATATTTTGATATAATCATGAAAAATTATTGACTTTAATTATAATTTTGATATCATTTAAAACAACTATTTACTATAATCATATGACTATAATAATAATTTTGAGATAAGTTTTAAAAACTTTTTTCTAAATCACAATTTTGAGATAATTTTAAAAAATATTGACTATAATCATAATTTTGATATAATTTTAAACAACTATTTACTATAATCATAAGACTATAATAATAATTTTGAGATAATTTTAAACAACTATTTACTATAATCATAAGACTATAATAATAATTTTGAGATAAGTTTAAAAAACTATTGACTATAATCATAATTTTGAAATAATTTTATAGAACTATTGACTATAATCATAATTTTGATATAATTATAAACAACTATTGACTATAATAATATAATTTTGTTGAGGTATAATTCATAAAATTATATTATGTCTTTTAATCTTTCGAATTGTGTAATTTTTCACATTTTATATTATTTTTTGACATTTTTTGACATTTTTGTACATTTTTTTGACATTTTTGTACATTTTGTACATTTTTTAAATATTAAATTATATATTTAATAATCTTAGTTTATTAATAATATATTAATTATAAAAAAAAAATTCAATTATATATATTTCATTTTCTGTTGCTTTTATTTTTTTAATTTTAGATTATAAAATCCCTAGATTCGGTTCTAATTGAACCATACATCCAAGATTTTGTTAATTATCTATTTTTGACAATAAAATCAAACCATTTTGAAGATGTAAAAAAATTATTCATAATCGTGTCAAAAACCCCTGCAGGATTTAATAAATTTAAAGAAACATTTAAAGAACATATTAACACGAACGTTTCAATTATCATAAAAGAATACCCTAAAATTTCTCCCAAATATTCAATTATAAACGTCTTGGCCACAAAATATTTGGAATTTTATTCTACCATTAGAGATCATTTTGAAAATTTATATGAACTAAAGAAAACTCTTAACATTGTATATACAAATATTATTAGCAATTCAGAAACAGATAAAAATTGTGATATTAGTCGCTTATTAGCAAAAACTTTTGATTCCATATTATTATATAAAAACCCAAAAAATGAAAATATTTCAAATTATAGCTTATCTGGCGAAGAAATTAAAATATTTGTGTTGTTTACCAATTTTGTTAAAAATAAAGAATACTTTTTTGAACATTACTCTCGTTATCTTGCCCAAAGGCTTTTAAAAGTCAATTTTAAAAGTTTAGAATTAGAACTTGACTATATAAATAGATTTTACAAAACTCTGATTCAATTAAGTGATCCTTTAGACGAATATCATCAAACAATTTGTTTTATTGCTAATTCCCCAGTTGTAGTTCATCCTTTAAATCCTAAAGTAAAGTTTTATCATGGAGAATTAAAAAACTTAATTCTAGAGGAACCTTTGAAAAATATGAATAAAATGATAGATGACTATAAGCTTTCTGAAGGATTTTCAGAAAAACTTAATAACCCTCTTTTTAAGGCCTTGTTATGTAATGTACAATTTTGGAAAAACTTGATAAAAATGGAAAATAAAGGTATAGAAAAACGAATGAAGTTACCAATATACTTGAAAGATTATGATGATAAGGTTCAGTTCAATTTTTCAAAAGAAAATGCAAATAAGATTCTAATACTATTGCCCGAAGAATCAACAGTTCAAATAAAATGCTGTATAAATAAAAAGACTTTTTCAATATATTCAAATGTATGCCATGCTTCTGTTATGTTACTATTTCAAGATGGGAAAACGGATTTCATTACTGTACAATCCATCAAAAAGAAGTTGAATTTGGAAGGGAAAGATTTAAACATTACATTGAATGAATTAAATAATTCTTCTCTGATTATATTAAGGAATAATAATAAAAACCTTCCTTTAGAATTTAACAAAACGATCCCTCTAACCACAAAAGTTTACTTAAATAAGAATTTTACAAAGTAATTTTTATTATATATCAGGGATTCAAGTGAAATAAATTTACTTTCTAATAGAGTAAAAATGTTGGATATAATGAAAACAAAAAAGAGGACTCAGGAAGTTTCGAAAGAAATATTAAAAGAATCTTACAAGTCAATTATTATGAAGGTTTTGAAAGAAGCAGAAACTTTATGTAGAAAAGAGCTGTTGAAAAGGGTGAATAACTTGACTAATGTATCATTCGAGTGGCATCAAGATGTATTTGAAGTGAAATATTTTAATATTATTAGTCTGCAATAGAATTCTTGAAAGAAAAACATTTTATGATAGAAAAAGAGTGTCAAGAAAATATACAATATAATTATGTTCCATAATAAAATTATTTAATTGTTTAGATATATTCATTGTTGATTATGAGGATAATAGATTTATTTGCTTTATTAAAAAAAGGAAAATTTCGCAAAGTTTAATAACCATATTAATGGGTTTTAAAAAGTTAATATGAGAAAATTTTAATTAATTTTTATATCCTTAATTTAAAATTTTTAGAAATAAAGTACAAATTGCAACAGTTTCCGTAAAATATGATTTTTAAATAGCATAAAATCTGGAATATAAGCCGCAGCCTGTAATATAAAATGAAATTTCACTTTTTTCATATAAGCCATTGGTTATTTACGAGATTTTAGTGTAGTCTGAGATCCTGTATAAGCAGCCCGTATTTTTTATAAATAAAATCATCTTTTTTTCCTATAAGTCGCGGCTTTTATAGGAGATTCTATGGTTGTGATTTAATTTATTAAAAAAATTATTGGAGAATCTTTAGTATCTTTTTTTACATTCAATTAAGAAAAATTCGCATGGAATAGGATAGTTGAAAAATATTCTTGTAATTATCTACCTATTCAAAATGATCTAGATGAATAAAAACGTATGATTTTGGAATTCATGGCATATAAATATGGAAGTAACTGGTATATGAACAACAAATTTTATGAAAAATGTTACCATTATTAGTCAAATTATAACTCATTTTTATAAATAATTTTAAAATTGGTGAATACATAAATATAAAAAAAAAATAAGACTAATTTAATTTTTTTTACAATTAAAAGCCTCTGAGCAGCTTTTTAAACACAGTTATTAAAAAATGTGAAATAAAAACAATTGAATATTTTTATAGATGTTCCATGTAAAAAAACGTTAAAATGAATGTCTTCAAATATTTTTAATAGTTAAAAATGATTTAAATTGCATAAAAATGGATTCATAATTCAATAAAGTAATAAAATGGAAAAATAAAAATTGTTCCTAATGCTTTGTATGTTAAAAATTTGTTGAATATGGTTTTGTTAATATTGAAAAATTAGAGTATGATAAATCTAAATGTTTGAGTACTACTGGGTTTTAAACCCCTGATTTAAAAATAAATTTTTTTATAAATTTAGGTTTAGGATACCAGAAGAATTTTACAATATATTATCATATCCAAACTCTTTGTTAGCTTTCCTTGAAGAAAACAATGTAGTTTTGATTAATAATTCAATTTATGCACGTTGTAATGAAGAAACTAAAATCAGAATAAAAAAAAGGTCCCATTCAGGGCAGATGTAGAAAATAACGTGTTTTAAAAAAAAATTTTAATTATTAAATTATTAAAATAATTAAACATGTGTTTTAAAAAATTTTAGTAAAAAATAAATTTTTTCAATAAAAACATTTATTCTTTTAACCTTAAATAAATAATAGCAACATTTATTCGTTAAACCTTGACTTAATAATCAAAACATTGATTTGTTTAACCTTGGCATAATCATCAAAACATTGATTCGTTAAACATTGACTTGATAATCAAAAATTTTATTCTTTTAACCTTAGCATAATCATCAAAACATTGATTTGTTTAACCTTGGCATAATCATCAAAACATTGATTTGTTTAACCTTGGCATAATCATCAAAACATTGATTCGTTTAACCTTGGCATAATCATAAAAATATTGAGTTGTTAAACCTTGGCATAATCATAAAAAAATTTATTATTTTAACCTTGGCATAATCATAAAAAAATTTATTATTTTAACCTTGGCATAATCATAAAAAAAATTTATTCTTTTAACATTGGCATAATCATCAAAACATTGATTCGTTTAACCTTGGCATAATCATCAAAAAATTGATTCTTTTAACCTTGGCATAATCATCAAAACATTGATTCGTTAAACCTTGACTTTATAATTAAAATATTGATTTGTTTAACCTTGGCATAATCATCAAAACATTGATTTGTTTAACCTTGGCATAATCATCAAAACATTGATTTTAACCTTGACATAATCATCAAAAAATTTATTCGTTAAACCTTGACTTTATAATCAAAAGATTGATTTGTTTAACCTTGCCGTAATCATCAAAAAATTGATTCGTTTAACCTTGGCATAATCATCAAAACATTGATTCGTTTAACCTTGGCATAATTATCAAAAAATTGATTCTTTTCTTCCTTCTTTTTATTAAATAGAATCTTGAACAAAAATTTAATTAAGAACTCCTTTTTAGATTCCTTTTTATTCACTTTTTTATCGGCATAACATATTTTGATGTTTCTTTAACCCCTTCAATGTTGCATGTATAAATTTTGGATAGGAACGGGTCTACAAAATGCATTGAATGATTAATTTTTATATGAGACAAATTTCAAAAATTACTTAGTGCTGTTCCGTACGCTCTTCATTCATTTGTTATTATTAGACTTTCCAGTAAAATATGTGAAATAATTATTGATCTTATTGAATTAGCATACCTGTTTTTTACTAGAACTTTAAAACTTTCTTAATCCCTCTTTAAATGCCAACAAAAATCATTCATGTTCAAACAACCTTCATCCTTGAAAATTAACTTAGGTTAATTTCAACAAATTTTAGCTAACCATCAATATTTATTCCTCCAATTTCTTTTCTGATTTTTTACATGTAATCGAACAACAATTATCGGACTAACGAACACTAACTGATGGATTTATTCCTATCTACCAACAATTCATAAGCAATGTCAACATGCTCTACACCATTCAGATATTTATAAAACACTTTTATTATTGTTTTAGATGATGGTTTACTTTCACTAAAAAAACTGTTTTTCCTAATTGAAAATGTATTAGTGCAAGGGTGTTTGCACATCCACCTATACTTATCAATGCATTTTTTATGCTTGAAATATGACATTGATAAATCAAGTCCACATTTGATACATTTTTGAATGTTTTTAATCAATTTAAACATTGCCATAAATTCATTTGTCGTTTATTGTCTTTCATAACTTGCTCTAGATAAGATTTTGTTATTTTGATATTAATAATGCTTACCTAGCTTATTATTATTCTGTTTGGAGTGATTATAGTTTTTTTTGCTAATCTAAACATACAATATTTTAATTTCAAAATTTATATTTTAGCCAAAAACACATTATTTTCGGCATTTACCGGATTTTTATTATAGTTTTCTTTATGGTTTCATAAAATGTAAAGATGAAGATTTTGTCTTTACTAATACTTTTTTTGCGACAAACAAATTATTTGGTGTTTTGCAAAAACTTTCAGAAAAGACTATTAAAATTTGCTTTTGAATATTTTGAAAAAAAAATCATTAAGAAATAATTAAAAATTGTGGTTTAAAAGATTCTCATACAGTTATCAATTGGGAAAACTATATAAGAAACTTTATGAAGCATCATTTGAGAAATAAAAAAAAATGGTGGATAGGTTACATGCGCCCAAATTGATGAAAGTTTATTAAGAGGAAAAAAATATCAGCATGGTCAGTATTTATTGAAGGGCTACCGGTGATAGAGATACGGGTCCATGGATTTTTAGTTTGGTTGAAGAAGAAACAAACAATTCGCGAATATTGCATGCTGATAGAACAAATGCAGATACTTTGATTCCAATAATTTTACAAAATGTTAAAATTGGAACAATTATTTTTTCCAATGGTTGGAGATCCTACTCACAAATTAGTGAGTTTGGTTTTGAACATGAAAATGTAATACACAAAGAAAATTTTGTAGTCTTCATAACTGGAGTTAATAATCAACCTATTTAATGCGAATGGAGTCATGCTAACCATTTAATTATGAGAAAGCGTTAAGAAACTACATTTGAACTATTAAACTCACATCTTAATATGTATTGTTTTCTTAAACAATATACTGAGAACACGTTTATTGAATAGTTAAAAATTTGCAATTAAATTTCCCTTCATAAATTTAGACTATACAAGTTTTTTTATTTATTTTTGAAAAATATATTTTTAAATTGGGGGTGTGAAACCCAGTAGTGAAAATTTTTGTATTATAATTAATTTATAGATAGTCAACAAAATTATCTACATTCATTGTTTAAATTACTTTAAGGCAACAATAATAATTACTTAAAATGAAAAAATTCTGTCAAATTTTACTAGCCTTCATCGGTAATATCACTAAATAACTATGGTGATTTTGTTATATTTAATATTTTTAATAAATCTACAAACAAATACTTAGAAAATATCTAATCTGATGAATTGTGTATTTTAATGTAAAATGAAGTTCTATATCTTATACTTGGTAAGAAAAGAATTTCCATTATTTGGAAGAGAATTACCTTGTGAAGTAAAGCATATGATAATAATGTAAATACTTGTAGATTTCTAGAAAAGGTTTATGGAGTAAAAGTATCTAAAAGATAATGTACTTTCTTTTAGAAATTCTTTACCAATAAGCATAATTTTTGTGCTTTTGTTTAAAATTTTGGTGAATATGTTATCGCGAAAAATATTTTATTAATTAAGTATTGGCTCTAAGATGATATTACTTAATTTTATGGATTTAATTTTTCACTTTTTATAATATAATTCCTTTAGGAATAATTTTTTTCTTGAGAAACTGAATATATTATCGAAATAGGCGATTTTAATTTATATTTGAATTAAGAATTCCATATTAAATATTCTATGTAATGGTGAATACTTAGATATCTTAATTTGCAAACTATTATTATTTGTTTTATTACTGTTCCATTTTGAACCCAACATAATTTAGTTCACTTTCTTTTTAAAAAAAGGAGGTTGGAACAACCATGATTAAAAATAAATATTGATGTTGCAATAATTATTTTTAAAATACGAGACTTACACTATCAATCACATCAAAATATTTTGAAAGAATAATGCGAATGATACAATTGACTATAAATAATCTGTATAGAAATAAATAAAACAAGTTCAAAAGAAAAGTATTCTAATAATTGAAAAACAAATTCATAAAAATCATTCCCTTAAATCTGTATTTCCCTAGCTTTGGCATAGAATATTTTTTAAAATAATACAAGTTTTTAACTTTTTCTATTTTATTAAAATATTGATTTTAAAAAGTATTGATTTTTTATATTATAACTTATATACATTTACACCATATGTTTCTACAATCATTTTTTTGTGAGGGGCACTCGAACATTTTTGATCGTTTTAGTGAGCATAGATGACATATGCTTGGAAAATACTGCATTCAGGATATAAAAAATGAAAGAAATTTGTTATTATATGATATATTATGTAATTTTAGTATATAGACTATATAAACATATAGTTGAAATATTAAAATTTCAGAGTATAAATTTAATTATAAATAAAATAAGAATTAATTTAATTTAAACAAGATCTATTTTATTAATATGTATAAAACCAGTTTAATAAGCAATACTAATTTAATTTAGTAAAATGTCTAAAATACACATGTGATTTTTTGTTTTATATAAAATTATATTCAGTAAGAGGTTCGTATATTTCAACCAAGATTAATACCAAAACTAATATAAATACATAAAATTATTATTAAATTACCAGTTTCCAGAACTTTGAACTTATATTTAAAAAAAATTACTTTTCTAATGAATTACACATAATAAAAGAATGTATTCAATTTTTTGCCTTTGATAAGATTCTACTTTGATTAAATAACAAAATGTTTTTTTATGAATTTTTAAAATAATTTGATTCTTGTTACTTTAATTTAAGCTTTATATGTTTTTGAAACAAATTTCTATCAGAATTGTTAAATAAATTGGTAATAATGATTAATATATTAAATAAATTTCATAAAATTTTTTTTTAAATAGTAGTAGCAGTATAAATTAAAATATGAAATATTCATCTAAAAAACAATTTTAATAATTAATATGATGTCTATTCAATCATCTTTTATAAAATTATGTGTCATAAATAGAAAAATTTTATTTATTTGTTTTAAAGCCTTCTAAAAGAAAGAAACGTTTCGTTTAAAAAGTTAAATATTTTTATTAATGATAAGTTCGTATAATATAAAATCTTACATTAAATATAATAAAAATCTTGTCAAGATTTTTATTCTACAATAGAGCAAATATTTTTTATTAAAGCATTAGATATTATACCGAATCAATATATAGAGATCCCCTATCAAACACGTCAAAACATTAAAAATATTTATTTTCTATTTTTTTATAGGATGGATGACAATATTAGTGGTCAAATTAAGATAGTACAATAATTGTACAATATCATCTGTAAGGCATAAAAACCAAAGCAATTTCTCATTTAATTAATTTTCTAAGAACAATAATATCATATTTTATTTCCATTTATATACGATCTGGCCGAACTAATATTTTGAATAAAGGAAGTGATAAAAGAATAATTATGAGATAGGGAAAGGAAATTTCGGTGAAAAATTGAGTTGATAAAAATCAAATCAGCACTTTGAAGAGTCTTGATCAGAAATTTAATTTGGAATATAATGAGTTGACAGATGATAATACAGTTTATTGTTGTTTGAAAAATTATCCTTACAGTTTTAAACAAATTACACTTGTTACAGAACGTCGAAATTTATGAATAAAAGATTAATTTTCGAGTAGAATATGGAAACTTTTTTATTATAAAGTTTCACTCTAGAAGAATATGAATTCATTTTTATTATCGAAATTCGATTTATGGTTAGCTTAAGGCCTAGATATAGAACATTTCGTGTTGGTTCTTCAGTTTATGTGCCAACCGCTATAATAGAAGGCAAAAACATATAACTAATTACCGTGATGACAAAAAATAGGATGTTTGATAATGTTATAAATATTAATCTTGTTACAGTATTGAATTTAAAGAATATTTACTAAGTTTGAAGAGCAAAATATATATTTTTGGTGAAAAAAGTTAATTTTGTGATGGATAATTTAAGAATAAATCATTCTTAAACTATTTCTGAGATTATTGCAAGTCTAAATTTTGAAGTTTTATACCTGCCGCCATATTCACCATTTCCTAGTCTTTTTAAAAACTGCTTTTCAAAATTGCTAAAAATGAAAATGAACTAATGATATGTGTTCAAAATGGGTTTCAAATTATAAAAAGTTCAGATTGTAATGGTTATTTTCAAAGATTTTAAGTTATATTCGAAAAGCAAGAAATAGATAAGTTTTGTTAGGATATATTCTTTAATTGTTTATATTTCATATTTGTACTTTGTAATTAGGGGAATTTTACCCTTTTGGAGAAAATTCCCCAAAAAAATGAAAAATCATTTAATTTAGTTTCCATAAATAACTATTGCTAATGGCATGAATAAAGCTATCTAAATCATCAAAATTATTTTTCACATCAACAGTTTTTTTCAATTTAAAATATTTTTTTAAATATTCTTCTTTTTTATCATTTATAGATGTAGATGATAATGATATTTGATTTCCAATAATTAAATTATACTTTCTCAATTCATTTAAGAAAAAAAAGACTTGTATGAGGACTTTTAAAAAAATTATTTATAGCCATATGGAAACCTATGCACTTATTAGTTGTTATAGGCTTAAAATTCTCTAATCTTACATTTGCATTACATAATAATAGAATCTTTTCTACAAGCATGTTTTTTTCAAAATCCTTCAAAAAATTATTTAAATAAAGAATATTATCTTTGCATTTTCTTTAAGATGACCGAACTATAGCAAATCCTGATCTTTCATAAGAAGGTTCAATAAAAGACAATGACAAAAGTTTTCTTACATTATGTCTAAACATGGAATTATTAATATAAATTGTTTGAAATCCCTGCTTTTGAATATTTCTATGTATTATTTATACTAAATGAAACAAGCAGTAACCTAGCTTGATATTATCTAAAGTTTCTTTGAAAGCCTGTTAAATAGCTTTTTCAAAATCAAAAATTATTTCTATTACTTTAACTTCACCTAAAATTTCAAAAATCTTTTTAAGCATTGTAATATATTTCTTTGATTTTTGATTTCAAGTATGAATAGCAAATCGAAATATTTCATTATAAATTTCACAATGATTTGTAAAAATTTGATAAACATTGTTAGGTGTTGACTTAAATTTTCTATCACATAACCATATTTTTAATTCTTTTAAAAAATTCTATCAATGAATCATCAAAACAGGTTATAATTCTATTAGAATCGTTAATTCCGTAATTATATTGAACTAATTTTGAACCAGAAAATGTATAAATATATTCATTTGGTGTATCATAGTTATCACAAAAAGTCAAATTTATAGTTTTTTCTTTGTATTCCTTATATTTCTTCTCAGACTTTTTTCTTTAGGCAATAAACTTCTTTCATAACTATCTAGATTTTTGTAGCTTCAGATATTATAGTATTATTTCTTAAATTTTCCGATAATGCAATATTTGATATTTTTCTTACAGTTTTTTAAACTTTTAACTCTGATAAATTTTTTCCTTCATTGTTATGTTCCCCTTTTATTTCTTTTAATTTTCTATCTTCAACAATAATACTTGATTTACATTTCTTCTTAATGTATCTCCGACAATCGCCTTTCTATAAAATTCCGACTTAAATAGTACCGATTTCGACCACAAATAATTTGTTCATTTTTTCTTAAGTTTTTTGTGTAAGTTATTTCCATTTTTTTAAAGAATATTTTTTTTAGGGATTATTTTTTTTTTGGGGAATTTTCCCCCTTTGTATATTGAAAAAGCAAGAAATTAGGAAGTTTTGTTAGAATATATTCTTTTATTGTTTATACATAAAATTTTTACTTTTTTATAAAAATAACTATTTTTAATGTTTTGACGAGTTTGAAAGGAAAATATTATAATTTATTGAATATTACTGTTTTTCAAAACTTTATACTAACTTGTTTGTTAGTGGAAGGAAAAATATAGAAAAAAGAATGGAAGAAATGTATTCATAAACATATTTACTTTTAGTCGATTCAAGTAGAAAATGTCTTTTTTTCTTGAATATAACTTATAATTTAAATCCAGTTTGATAGTTATATCATTTCATATTCATTTATAGACGGATCAAAACACATTTTTGAACGATCTTAGTCAGTTATTGAATTTATATAAATTAGGTTTATGATAATTAATTTATAAATGAATAGTCAATTTGAAACATTCTTATCATCATTAATAAAAATATATTTACATGTCAAAAAATGAAGCAGTTTTAAAAATCTTCCAAAAATCATAAGTTACTAAAGCTATCATATTAAGAAGACCTGAAAGATAAGAGCAGTGCAATAAAATACTATATTTTAAAATTTATTATGAACTAAATCAATTAAAATTCGAACATGTTAATAAAGACGTAAAACAAGAAAAACTTTTCATTTGTTATGCTAATAAAAGATTTTTTTAAATACATTTATATTTGATAAAGATGTGGGTTTTAGTTTACTTTAAAATCGTTGCAATTAAATTATTTGTCAGATTACTTGCAATAACCGCAAGAAAAATGATTAAATACTGATGCAAAATATATTAAAAATATTATTAAGAGAACTAGTTTCATGTTATTATTGTTTAAATGTTTGTTTTAAATCAATTTTTTTATTAATTTATTATATTTAAATTCTATATAGTAAAAGACCATTATAATAATTACACTATAGTACAAAATATCTTATTTGCATATTTTTTTTATTATTTAGCTAAAAAATTGTATAAACTTAAGAAAACACGTTTTACCCAATCCATCTTTTTGGTAATAGCACCATTATTTTATTTATAAGACAACTATAACATAAAGTATTTTTTAATCAAAAAATATTAAAAATCAATGTGGTCTTTGTTTTAATAAGTTACAATAAATGATTAGTTATATTAAGGTAAGTTCTTAATGATTCATTACTTTGAAACAAAAGTAATGCAAACTTTATATATTTTTGAACTTAAATCAAGTTATAAAATATTCTTTTAATATATGGTGGATTTTATTGTATCTCAAATAATAAAATTGTTTAAACATCTATGCTTTCAATACCTTTTAAAATAACAAAAAATACTCAATAAAAATTAGTATCTTTAATTAAATATTTTTAGTCTTAATTTGTTCATATTTGCATTAAATCGATAAGAAAATTCTGTAGATGCATTTTATAGTCTTGGAAAAAGTATTTTTAGATTATTTGAAATATGAGAAATTTTATTAATATTGTTTTTTTCTCCTTATAGAGATGAATAAACTACAATTAATAGACATTTTTATTAATCAGTGTTTTAAATGCTAATTATAGAGAAAAGTAAATATTTAGTAGGGTTTAATGCTTCTAAAAAAAGCAACTTTAAAATAAATAGCTTATATAAATGATTCTAAATTATTTAAATAAACGACAGTGGTAGAATAGTGAATAATGTGCATCAAAAATCATATTACACAATTCGATGATTATTTTTTGGGGTAAACGTAAAGCTATAGGGGGAAATTAAAAACTTTAATTAAATAATTAAAATTTACCCATGTTTACATACAGAAAAATTGTTAACAAACACTCTTACTGAAAATTCCGCACTCGAATTGCCTCTTCATTTGGTTTG
>CAKKLC010003272.1:466-28666 GCA_918559645.1 Ceratonova shasta | reverse complement strand
TATATATATATATATATATATATATATATGCTTGATTCAAAAAAATGATTTCTGCAACCTTTACATCACGATATTAAATAAATCAATTTCCTTATAAATTTTAAAGTTACAAATAAAAGTTGATAAAAATTCAAATTCTGATTCATATATCCCTAAAATCTCGTATATAAGCCGCGGCTTATACGAAAAAAAAGATGATTTTATTTTTTTAAAAGTTTGATATGGCTTATACAAGAGATCAGACTCCATTTTTATTATAAAGTATAAAATAGGATCACAAATTTTAATCAAATCCAACAAAACCCTCATCAAATTCAGCCGTATTATCTTAATCACACATTTTTAAAGCTTGCCGAAATAAAAATTTTATTTATGAATTCAATGTCAGCACTATCAATATCTTTGTGTTCCTGATAATTAATAACTAAGCGTCTAAGTCAGTTGAAAATGCAGGTTTTTGACACTTTCTTCTGAGATTTCTTTATCCAGCAACATATTTTACTATAAGATGCTCGCTTGATTAACTCACCTCTTGTGTATTAATTTTGCCCAGTCACGATCAAGGTATTCCATCAGCTTGGATTTAAAGGAACGACTTCAAGTAAGATCCAAAAGCTGAAACAGCTTTGTCAATCCTCTAGAAATTACAACCAGATTTGTCCAACCTTTAACTTTTTTCTTGAATTCTTCTTTAGTTGCAGAGGTGCAGAATCAAAAACTATCAGAGAGTTGGCATTTAGGTACGGTCTAAATCTTTTTTTTCGAATTTCATATATCCATTATATCATTATTTTTGTGTGCACTCATCTTTTAGAATTCACTTTGACTACGATTTCACTAGCAAAAAACACCTTCTTGGTGAATGTTTTTCTTTATAAATGACCATTGGAGATATGAGGAAGTTTTCTCTCCTTGACGCTTACCGTCATCATAATCGTAGAATTTGACTTTTCGTGGTTGATGGTTTTAATCCTCACATTATATGTTCCTCTTATGTCTACTGTATGCTTACTGGGCATGTCTAAGCTTACTGGCACTTCGTTCATATTCCCACATAAAAATAATCGATTTCACTTTTGATCGCTGACAGTATTGTCTAAAACCGTTAAGTACCGTTTTTTTGAATCTCAAGTTATAATTTATTTATTATTTTTAAAATAATCAGTTTTATCTTTAAATAAAAATATCGCACCTAAATGGTTCACAACGAACATACCATACAATAAATTACAAAGAATAACAACATTTCAAAACTCATCATTAATGGATACCAATTTGTTTTAAATCGTCGCAAGGACACTTTTAGCCGGTATTAGAAATATCAAGACTATAGTTGTACTGTTACTCTTATAACAAATATTGGTTGAATTAAAAACTTAAAAATATGCCATAATCACCTCGTTGACGATTCATTAAGAACCAGAATACAATTGAAAAAAAGGACGAGAGAGATTGTGTAAGAATCACCATTGAATTTAGGTAAAAGTGTGTATGAACAAGCGTTGCTTGAGTCTATACAATTACAAACGAAGCTGATAGAGTTAATTATACGGATATACCCTCTTATACATCCGTAAAAATAACAATTTATTCTTATAAGCGGATATTGGTGGCTTTTGCGTGCCCATTTGGGTTTAATTTAGAAGACAGATATACAAAAACCATTAAATTCGGGAATTTCTGATAGCAGACGATGACATGGAAGGATGAATATTGTTGTTTGTTGACAATGATTTTATAATAAAAGGTTATGAGACATTGCCAATATACTCTGCATATGGATGACACATTTAAAGAGCTCTAAATTGCTATTTTATTAGCTTTATATTGTTTCCAACATATTTAAAAAACAAACATTTGCAATTTTTTACACTTTTTTTTAAAAAAAAATGCATGCCATATATTCTAGATTGTTTTATTTCATCAACAACATACTATCTAATAACATTCTGACTTTAAATATAGTCAACATAATAATATATTTTACATATGCAATGCTTAGTTTATTACCCCATATGTTTCCTTTGTCGTGCATCAAATGATGTTATTTTCACTCTGCTCAAGCTATTCTGGGAAAATGGATGGCCTTGGTTTGCAAGGACTATACAACGATGAAATATAATTTCAAAGATTTTGCAGGCTTGTGGTTAGCGCTACGATTCGTGCTAGTCAATAAGATGGATGAAGCATGGTGCATTCTTTAAGCACTTGCTTTTATGAAAAATAAAAAGGTCAACAGTTTATTTTTTATATAGAAACCAACTTGATTATTAACAAGTTTTCATTATTTAATCGTGAAATTTAGTCTCATTGCAAAAATATATATCATCGTACTAATAATTACGCTTAAATATTTAACTTTAAGCTTAACAGGACAATTAATATAAGCAATCCACACTTATAACAAGTCATGGATATATTGAGAAAAGCACATCATGAAAACGAACTAGAAATGTTGCGCTTAGTAATGTGGGAACACCTTAAATAAAGAGAAGAATATACATTCAGATCGATGAAAGGCTAATGAGACTCAAAACGGATTATGTTAAAAAAATAATTGATTTGTATGAATTAATAGAAGGTTCACCAAATGCAATAAAATGTTTTGAATTAATTAGTCATTTTCTATAAAAACTCACCGGTGATTTCGTAATTTATTTTTGTCTCGAATAATTTGTAACAAAAATTAATTACTAAATAATTTTTGTCAAAATAAAATAACAGAAAATCAAATAAACAGGAATTCAAAAAATATATAGGAATTTAAATAAATAGGAATTCAAGTAAAAAAGAATTTAAAAAATCAGTAATTCAAATCAACAGGAATTTAAAAAATCAGTAATTCAAATCAACAGGAATTCAAAAAATCAGTAATTCAAATAAAAAAGAATTTTAAAAACTGGGTATTAAAATAATCAAGAACACACTGTATAAATCTTATTGTTTTTAATTCCAAATCCTTAGTTAATATTTGGTCCACTGAATTTTTGGCTCTTAATGTCAGTTGCCGTTGCTTCATGAATTTTTTACACCAACATGAACTTGCCTTAATTATCTTGCTATTGTTTTGATTCATTGTTTTGCTAAAATTTGCTCTCTTCCGTATCAATAGAGTCGATACACTTAAACCATTCGATCGTTGCTGGGTTATTAAATCTGCCATATCGTCCTCCAAATCCTGCAAAAACAGCTTTTATCCTAGCCTAATGCAAGTTCGCGGATTTTACAGTTCAAGAAGCGCTAAGTCTTTATGCCGATTCCGGATTTATCTTTCATCTATGCCAAAAAAGTGGCAGTAGGTATGTTACCATGTTTATCTCAGTATTTCACAGGATCTTTAATTTTCTTGTTTGTATAATTACCCCTTTAAGTGCTCATTATAATTTGGTTAAGTATCTCAATTTAAGTCGCTGCTTATACAAAAAAAAAGTGGAATTTTATTTTAAATTACGGAATGCGGCTTATAAAAAATGTGGCTTATATTCGAGATTTTAAGATATATAAATTTTAATGATCAATTTATTTTTTTTTCGTCTAGTAATAGGTGCCAAAATGAAAAATACTTTAAAATCTACATTGAAAAAAACATAAAAATGAGTTCTTAATAAAATTTCTTACAAAAATATATTCTATACTCATTTTAAAAAATAAATATGTAATGAATTCCTTCTATTATTCTTGATAGTATTTAAATAATAAAAAAAAATTTTATGATGTAAGAAAAACCTAAATATTTCAAGATAATTTTTATTTAAAAATTGCGAAATTTCAAAACATTTTATCTTATTCCTACTTGAATAAAAGTTTATAAAAATAAAAATTAATATGACAACAAATATATAATTAAAAGTTGCCATTCTTTCTTAGTTGATCAATAAAAATTTAAATTGTTACAAAGTTTAAATTATAGAACAAATAGCTTTTTTCCTGTTAAGAAATAACATTAAAAATAACTTTCATATTGATCTTAAATGAGTAATGAATGCTAATAATTTTTGACCAGCAATTTTTACAAAAATCAAAAGGATTTCATGTTTTTAAGGATAATAACCATAATTTAAACAGTTCCAAGATTTTGTCAATTCTTATGATATGAAATAGATGAAAATTATGACTTTTGTTAGCAATATAATACATTTTGGTATTAAAATAGATATATAAGCGTTTTGATTATAGAAGCATTTTGTCTTATATCTTTTATTAAATAAATAATATAATTAATTATGTTTTTTCATACTATGTTTACCAATTTCTTATAAATTTCTACTGTAATATGTATTTATATCAAAGCAAATATATTTCAGAATTATATAGAAATTGTTATCGAAAATAATGATATTTTTCCTAGGCAAATACAGCACTATCTTCAAATATATATATAAAATTATCAAAGTATAATTAAGACATTTATTGTGTTAGATCATATATAATAGGATATGAGGCCATTTTTACATAGAATATTCATTAAGTATAACAAGAATTTCAGGCAATCAAGATTTTATCATTTTATATTATTTTTTATCTTTGATTTAGCCGCATTTTTGTGAGTATAAATTCTCGGTACATGATGTTATATTTTATAAATTTAGTAGATTTTGAAATAAATATGCATAAAAAATGTATCGAAAATGTTGTTATTAATTAAATATAAGAACTAATTAAGAATATTATTTAGGAATAGATAATAAAATTTAACCTATTTTATATTGAAATGGAAAAAAAAGTAATTTATATGATAAGATTCTAAGCTTTATTAATAATGTTCTTTATTTCCTTTAAATTGTTAATATAACGTTGAAATTCTCCCAGATCTGAATGTATTTTAGATATAATAAAGGTTTCTTTAATAAAATCAGGATGATTTAACGGAAAAAATCTTCAAAATTATAAGCTAACTTATAAGGTAAACTTCTTTAAAAATGATTTAGAAATTTCTCTTTTAAGAAGATTTTAATAAAGCTCGACTCGATTTGTAATGCTAAAATAGATAATTTTATAATTAGAAACTATATAAGTTTCAGTTATTTAATTTTTCCCAAGAAAATCATTTTTTACAAAACTAAGACATTATTATTTATTTTTGTGATTATAATACATATAAAATTTTATAAATCCATGTTGATCCAATATTTTGGGAAAAAATGTTTTTTTTAATTTTCTGGTCAAAAATTTTAATAAAAATATTATAAAAAAAACTATGATAAGTTTAGACGATTCGAAAATAAATTAATCAGATTGAAAGAAGAAAATCCTTTTTCTTTTTTAAAACAGCAAAATTTTCTGGCTTATGGACCGACTTGTAGTTCATGCAAAACTTATTTACTATTAAAAAAAATTTAAAAGGTAATTCATCAACTGCAATCCAGTTGATCTATATATCCTAATCTAAGAATATAATGATTTATTCAGAATGTATTTCTACAATTTTATCAAATAACATTTTTAACTCTTTTTCTGTATATCATTAAAACTTTTAGAAAAAATGAATTTTTATTTTTAATTATACCTGATATTGCTTAATAATTAGTTCAAACGGATGGAGTAACAATTAAAAACTATTTTCATATCTTCCACGATAATTAACAAAGTAAAAAAATTAAAAAGTAATTTAATTGTTAGAAAATATCCAAATGAAAAAGTAATGACAATTTTTGTATAAGATATTGTTTAATTGTTAAAATATGCCATTTTGCATTTATATTCACTTATACTCTCAAAATTTAAGAAAAAAAAACTATTTTAGATTACACATCATAGGTAATTAGCCTAAAGGTTTAAATTAATCTTGAAGTTATGTATGAAATATATTTCAATTAGTACTGTTTCTTTAGAATAACTAATCAAATTTTGATTATAATTAATAATATTCATTTTTAAGTACAAATATTAGCAAAAAATTAAGCCTTAGACGTTAAAAAGACTAAAAAATTTATAATTAGTTATAACTTTAATTCAATGATTTTAATATAAAGCAAATAACACTAAAAATATGTTGTGATAAATAATCAAAGAAAATAACAATCTTTTGTTTGAAAAATAAATGATTTATGAAAAATTAGTCAAAAGTATTGACTGCAGAAAACATTTACTATTCTTCTTTGCTATATTTCTTTCCCTTTTTTATTTATTTAAATTTAACATGCTTGTATTTTTGAGTAAATCTTTTAAAGTAATTTTGAATTTTCAAGCTTCGTTAGCTTCAAAAAATACATTAATATTTTCTTATAGGATTATACTGATTTTTGATTCTTTTTAAATAAGAAAGATCATTAAATCTTTCAGTATACATAAAATGAATAGTTTTATTAATTTGTTTTCTTTTTATTACATAAGAAACAAAAAGAAATTAATTAATGCTCATAAATTTACGTTTTATTATCATGATTTATATTCAATTGTGTACCCTTTCCTAAAAAAATCTAATTAAAATGGTATTTTAAATTTATTTAACGTTTTAATGTAACAAATATAGCAAGTATATTTCAAATTAGAATAAATATTTTTTATCAATATTTAATTTAATTAAATAAGTTTTTAAAATTCTTACCTGGGTTGTATAACGTGGATCAAAATTTTTTTGAGGTAACGATAAGAAAAAAAAATCAAAATGCACGTTAAGAAAAAAAATTAAAAAATTAATAATTTATTTTTAATAAAACTAAAAAATTTAAAAAAAAATCTTTTTTGTATAATTCACGGCAGTTAAATAATGACACAAAATTTAGCATGATTTTCTTTTTTTACGCCTTTTATCGATTTTTATAAGTAATTTTAGCTTGTTGTTCCAGTTTAACATGCTATGTATGCATGCCTATATCTGGATCCACGAAATTGTACTTATGACATACTGTTTGATGTACATAACCATATAAATTTAAAATTTTATAGCTTTGCCATTCATCTGTTACGATTGTCGTTCTTGGTCTAACTTTTTATCTGATGGTTAGTATTAATGTGATTTGTTTACTATAATTTACTGGCACTACAAATCCTCTTTCTAGCACAAAACTTGTATCACAAATACACAGTACCCAAATTTGTCTTACATTGCCTTTTTCTCCATGTGACTTCACATTAAAGTTGAACTTTGTCTCACTGACTTGCACAAGTACACCTTCACCGTCAAGCATCGGAAAATTACTATCTACATGCACAACAATCTTTGGTTCTGGTTATGCAATTATTTTTTGCACTGTTGACATAGTCAAATCAACAAATTTTAAGATATCAAAAACCTGTAATCCTGCAGAATACATATAAAAAAACTTAAAAAAATGGTTACAACTTACACTATAATCATTCAACCAGGAATTTAGCCTAATGCTTGCGTGATTCCTGTAATCACAACAAGCGTTATTTAGCCATCTCCAAGCAAATCCTTCAGGTGAAGTTTTTTTGCATAAAATAAGATTTTCATTACACACAGAGCATATTTTATATGTATCTATCTGTTTATTACGCATTAATCATGTAATAAATTCTTTGAACATTACAAGGCAAATGATAAGACATATCATATCGTTATTTTGACCTAAAAAAACCCTGATCCAAAATTTCATTTTCTTTGAACTTTATTTGTTCTAAGGTAATAACTTTAAAAATAATTTATGTTTTTTCATAGTTAACGTCATTTTACCAATAATTAACAACAAGTAATTTTTAAAAAAGTTTAATTAAGATTTTCCTGATCAATAACATAATAAAAATTAAATAGATAATCATATATTATTTTACCATTTGTTAATTTTTCAACACATCTAAGCATCTTTCTAAAGTATTCATTACAATCCTCTTCTGAAATAACACCAAATCCACTTTTTATCAGATTCCACAATTCACTTCCGTTTTTCGCAATTCCACGTATTGCATTATTTTTCCATTTAAAAAAGCGGTTTTCTAAAGGATTCAAGAATGGTAAATACGATGGTAAATACTCCATATTGATATTTAAAGATTGGTTTGACTCAATTAAAGCACCATAATGGTGAATTTTAGCATTATCAAGTATAAATACTAGATTATCAATTGCCTTTTCGTACATATTGATTTCAAATCTAAACTAATATGTTTTTTTCTAAATTTCACCTGTGTCTGGCCCATCATGTATACAAAAATTAAAACGCCATATTTATTAATTGAAGCAATCATCGGAAATATTTTTGATTCTAATCGTTGGTGTCTCAATGTATAATGACGTACCAAATAAAGATCTTTCTCTTTTTGTTCTCGAGGATGTACAAAAAGCGACCTCATCAATGAAAAAAAATATTGGGTCATCAATTTCAATGTATTTTTTATAAAATCATTGTGCACAATCAAACTTATGCGGATTGTTAGCTTGCAAACGAATCTCTCCGGCAAAATAACAGAATATTTAAAAGAATAATAGAACGAACGAATGTATTTGTCAATTGATGTTTTGCTGACATCAATATTATACTTTTCGAATACAAATGATTTTAAAAGGGATAGTGTTATTGTTGGATATCGGTCGACTTCATTCTGTATTTCTATTCTTTGTTCAGCACTGTTTTTGTACAATGGTCATCTCCGCGCGGCTTTTCTATAATTCTATCTTCAATATAAAAAACTTTGACAATACCATTAACTGTGCTTATTGTAATTTTTGTTAGTTTAGCAACAGCACCAAGTTTAAATCCATTTAAATAATGATCAATAGTTATTTGTCGTATTCTAAAGAAATTCTTCTCTGTGTTGAACTCTTCTGTTCTTCAATTTTCGTAATAGAATTGCTTTCTAATATTTTTTTTGATGGATTATTGTCATTTTCTTTATCCATTGGTTATTAAAAAAAAATTATGATTAACAGATATTTTGTCTTATTGATTGGGAAAATGACGTTAATGAACGAAAAACCCTATAATAAAGAATAAAATGTTTAAACCATATGAAATAAATTGAATTTTTAGTATAATAAATATTATTTGAAAATTATTAATAAGTATTCAATTGATAATTTGATTTAATTCTAAAAAAATTGATATATATAATTACAAGATTTCTACAAAGTAACGTTTATCTTATTAACTTTAAGTAAAGAACTAATAGTTTTTTATGAAGTGATAAATGGAAAATTATGCAATTTAAAGAAATAAATTTCTTTTCCAAAATAATGGTAAATCATTCTAATAAATTAATAACCTTTTTCAATAATAAAAAGTTGTGCATTAATTTACTGAAAAATTAGCATCGATTATTTATAAGAAAAGCTAAATGATTCACTTTTAGTATTATCGGTACACTAAAAAACAAAATTATATAAAATGAATTTTTTATTCCTATATTCAAGGTAATCTATTTAAATTAAAAGCAATTAATTTTTATTCATTTTAATTTAATAGTTTAAATATTTCTTTCATAATCATTATTTTTACCTTTTTTATAAATTACTAAGAGCTTGTTTTTGGTGCAATTTTGATATATGTTTTAAATCACTTAGGTTCATGTCGGTTTCACGTCGTCTTTGAAAATTTTACGGAAACAAAAGAAATTAAATATAATTAATCGTTTTTTTTAGAAGCCAAAGTAGAGTATTAAATTTTTTTTTGTTCTCTATGCTTTACTCATATATAAATTATGTTTAATATTCAAAATTATATTCAACACTGATACCTATTTTTGAAAGAAGAAACTTTTTATTTTGGTACCAGATCCTATTTATATTCTAAATATGAACATTGAAACTTTAGAATTGACACAATTTAGAGAGTATTTTACAGCCTATTGGATATAGTCTTTAATTATCTCTCTGATAGCAGCACCATAAGCTAGCTATTCATCTGTGAAAATTATTGTACCAGGATAAATGTATTTTCTGATAATCTGAACCATTGTTTCCACATTACGATAGGAAAAAATACAATAAAAATATTTTTTTATTTCCCCTCTCTATACATCTATAAAGATTGTCAATTAATTAGACGAACCCTGTTGAATTTCTTTTTGAAAAACATTCTTTCGCCTACTTCAAAAATTTTTATGCTTCCATCAGGGTCAAAACTACATAATTTTTCATTATTCTTGGAGATTTTATCAGTAATTATCTCCCTTACTAAATCTGCATATCTGCTTATAGTTTTTCTATGACAACCAAGCTCATGTTAAATATCTTGAAATAAATCACCTTTCAAATATTTGTAAATAATATGAAAATATAGATACAAAATTATGACAAGTGTCAAATAGAAACCTATCTTTTCTAAAACAAATATACACCCAACAAAGTTTCTTGCATTTCCAAATAAATCCCTTTTGTTAAAAATAATTTTCTTGTATAAAACTTTAAATAATGGTAATTATTAACACCATTATTTGTGTTTTGTGAATTGAAAATTTCAAATTTCTGTAATTTCTAATTATACCATACCGAGCTAAAAATAGGTTCAGCAGGTCTTTAGTTGCAAACAATGACCATATATAATTTTCAGTGAAGTCTAATGACATTATCTTATCAACAAAAAATAACATTTGTTCTTCTACTATCTGTTTTATAGAAATCCTGCCCATATAAAGAAGGGGTTTTAAATTTTTGAATACACCTATGTAAATATAAAGCCGTCGTGAAACCTACATAAACCATTACTTTTATTTAAATATTAGTTCATATATTATATAATTTAAAACCAATAATAATAATAAATATTAACATTCAAAATGTTTTACACACAATAAACCTCATAAAAATTTAAAATGAGTTATTAAAATGTCAATTTTTTAAAAATATGTTTATAAATTTTGAATTTGTGTTTTAATGCTCCTAGAATGTAGAGTTTTTCGATCAATTACAGAATTTTTCCAACAATTTAAGAAACTTTGCAATCAATTTCAGAACAAACAAATTTAAAGAAAATTAATATTTTAAAAATATAATCTTTTATTCCTCATGAAAAACGAAAATATAAATTTTATGGGAATAAATGGAGAAGCTGAAGGAAAAATTTCTCAATAGTTGAAAATGCTGGAGGTGAAATAGTTATTCCTAGAAAAATTCCTACTAGGTCCGTTCTGAGGAAAATTAAGGTTGCCATTGTAGTTATGAAAAAATAGTGGCCAAGGTGTTTAAAGGACGTCCCGTTAAAGAAATCGCAGATATGTAACAAAAAAGCTATAAATCTTTGTATAGCATCGTTCAGCGATATCTTGAACATCGCTTTATAGAAACTCTTAGGCGTGGTGGTGATAGGTGTTTCTTATTATGTGCTGAGATTAAAGAGCACTTGTTAGCTGTTGTAGATCAAGATTATACAGTGACTCTACGCCCTCTTTCTACCTTTTTTTTTGTAAAACTTGAAAATTAATTTGTCCTTTAGTACCATTGAAAGAGCACTGAGATAATTCCACTATAAACAAATGAGGAAACCTTAATCTAAAAGAGAAGAAATTAGGAAAGATCAATTAAGCTGAAAGCAAATTACAGAATGAGATTCAGGTTTTTGCAGCTATAAAATGATGTTAGGTACTTTGTTTTTCTCGAAGAAGTTGGATTTTCAATTGTAATTAGACCAAGTAGGGGTAGAAGTAGGAAAGGCGATTCGGCCTACAGATCTATTCCAGCAGTTAGAAGTAATTACATTTCAGTTGTCACGGCTATTAATAAGTATGGTACAATTTACTGTACAAAATATGAATGTGCAGTAAAGGGATAAGAATTTAAAGCTTCTTTGAAAGAGACTATGAGATCTTTCTTTCGGGTTAGTCTTAATAATCCAATTTTTATAACGGATAATGCCAGGATCACCATTACAGAGGATTTAATCAAATGTGGAAATTTTAACATACCGTACCAACCACCATACTCACCTTTTTAAATCCCATTGAAAATGTGTTTTCTGTTTGTAAAAAATTGGTAATAATGGGGAAGGCTCAAAATGAGCTTCAATTTAGATCCTTGATATGTGGTAAGTTTGATGAAATTACTTCCAAAAATTGTGAATCTTTTTTTCTGTAAAATGCTTGGATATGTTCAAAAGTGTTAATTTAGAACCTTATTTTGGAATAAAAGAATTTAAGTTCTTTTTTTGTTTTAAAATATTATATGATTCTTCCAGTTTTAAAATTCTATAATTGATCGAAAACTCTTAAATAATGATACTAAGACTCTTATCTTAAATTATTGAACAAATTTAGGAAATCACCAAAAATCAAAATTTAATTTTGTTCAACCTTAATTCATATGGATTAGTTTCTAATGAAATCTATCAATCTTCGCACTGTTCATAATTTACCATATTATGTTAATATTAGAGTAATAATTGTCTGACAACCAAAATTAATTGATATTCAGATTTTTCTACTTTCCTTTAATTTATAGATATTTTAATCAACCTTATGTCAAAAATAAAATTATTTTAAATATCATTTTCAATCAAAATTATCATGAGAGTTATTGATACTGTAGATAGCATGAAATTTTCTTTAAACTAAATTTATTCATTTACATCCATACAGTTTATGGAAATAAACTTTCATTATATTCATATATTTTAAAAAAATTATATAAATAGTATTTATTTTGAAAAGTAATTTCTTATATTTAAAAGCGTTAATACATTAAATTTTGGATATTTTATTTAAAAATTATTAACCGTTTAAATAATGTGTAAATATTTCAATTCAACAAATTTTACGTTATAAAAATCAGCTAAATTATGCAAATTTTTCGTTTTTTTGAAAAAGAAATTGAAAATCTTTCCAAAGTTTGATTTTTTTATATTCTACTAAAGAATGAAAAATAAATAAATTTACTCCAAAATAAAATTTTTATAATCTTCCAAAAAAGGTAAGGTATAACGATAGTATTAAAAAGGTAAGGGCAAAACAAATTTTTTATTTTTTTGGTTCAATAATTAACATTCTTTAGTATGGAATACGAATCATTACAGAATCATGGAGAGGTTATAACAGATTATCATTATTCTATGAACACCGAACAATTTATGACAGTAGAAGATTTTAGATGAATTCGATATAACCATACACACCAACACAGTTGAACGACTTTGACGTGACTATAGAGAAAATGTTTCCAATAATTTAACTGCATCAAAACTTAAAAAACATTTAAAAAACTACATGCTTAGTCCAATGATGGTAGTTTCTAATGTTGCAACATGTTTTAAAAACATAACACAAACAATTAATTATTTTTCTGAATTTCATTTTTGCCCCAACTTTTTTAATAAAACCTTAATAACAGATTATATATTCATATTTAATATTTCCCAATAAAAAAAGTAAAAATTAATGCAACATAATAATTCTCTTATTTTTATTACAATTTTGAACTCAAAGAACCTAAATAAATTACTAATATTCCCATATAAGATAATATTTTATTAATCTTATGGTCCACGTAGTATATTATTGGCAATTTTTAATAATTCTCTAATTTTTAATAATATAAATCTTACAAACTTATTCTTTTAAAAAAAATATTATCTAATAAAATTATATTCCATATAAATATAGTGACCATGATAAAAGTTTTCCCTTATTCATTTTTATAACTCTGCTTCTTTTTGTAACTTCATCCTCATCTCTCATCGAAACTTCTTCTTCTTCGTTTTTTATCTTCGACTTATTTTTCTCTATTATAAAATTATAATATACTTTTTTTTGGATTCAACTTGATTTTTTCCAGCAAAATTCTTTCATAAACTCCGTTTTTTATTCTTTTACTTTTAAACTTTTTTTTAAGAGAAATATTTTCTTCTTTATGAACAACTTCGTTTTTGTTTAATACTTGGTGCTTTAAGTCTTCCAACTGCTTTTTTATTTCAAGGATTTTGTCTCCATTATAATTAGTTTGATTCGTAAAAGTTTCATTTCCAATAGTGGCATTAGAATCTAGTAATTTTTTTATTTGTTCCAATTTCGGATTTAAATCTTTATATATAGTTTCATTATTATAGATGGCATCAGCTAATTTTTTTGTACTGTTTACAGCATCACAAGGATCATTACTCAAATCATCAACTAGTATTAATGACCATTGCCCAGTTGGATTCTCACCCCAGAATTGAACGCTTTTAAATATCCAATCCTTAAAATTGTTAATATATTTACTTGTAAGCCTTTAGTTGAATTATCCTTTGATCTTGGTTTAAGAATATGTGACTTTGTTCCAGATGGAGAAATTAATATTATGCTTAGTCTTCCTCGGCATTCATGTTCAACTGTTACCGATAACTGTACTTGTTCTAGTTGTGAGATTGATTTGTTCTTGGAAGAGCAAATAGTAGTATTCATGTTTGAAAGTAACATTCCACCTTTGTATATCTTTGATTTTTCTATTTCAGATTTTGAAATTTTGCATTTCTTTTGAACTTTGTCAACATTTTTCCAACGATATGCAGTATCAACCATTGCTAGAGCATCCAATTTTCCAAACCCATATTTTGAGTTATACCATTTCCCTGCTCCATTTTTATTCCATTGTGTATCAGAAGGATTTACAATTTGGGAACTCTCTACTATAATGTATTGTACGTCTCTCCAAGTAATCAACGGACTAACTAAAAATAATACAAAAAACTTTGTCACTTTGCCTGGAGCATCAGTGCTATCAAGCCTGTGGCTATTGAAGCTGATGATGAGGTTCCCTTTAAAGATGTCAAACATTTATTGTTTGAATCGGAATTTATCTTTATATTTAATCAATTTTACAATTGGAAAAGTATTGTTATCAGAAGAATCAGATGAAAAGGTTACAGCCATAACAGAAGGGCAATATTCTGAAAACGGAGAAAGGTTTCCAAATGCTGTAATAGAACCAATTACTATTGTCGCTAAATTTGTAACGTATCCATCTGCGCTGCAATCATCACCCGACAATCCACCATTACCACTACTCCAAACATAAATAGAACCTTTATTTTTTCTTCCCTAAATTCATGAAAAACTTTTACATTTTTAATACCATTTTTTAAAGCTTTTGTAGCAAGAACACCAGGTCTTCCAAATCTCATTCCATCATCCCTAGGTCCCCAATTACAGCTATAAATATCTATTTGATTAATTCGATGAGATAGAGCGTTCGATTCTATAGAATCCGTAGTCTTTTTGTTTAGCATTCTGATTCCAGCAATTGAAGCATTGTATGCTACTCCAATTCCGCAGAATTTATTAGATGCTCCCGCTGCGATAGATGCACATCTTGTTCCGTGACTTAGTTTAACTAAAAAATTTACCTTGAGTTTTTATTTATTGGAATAGGATCATAGTCATTATCAATATAATCATAACTGTTCTTCTTATCCTAAAAATATAAATTTAATACGTAGTTTGGATAAATATCAAAATTTTTATAATCAAGACCATCATCAAGAATACCAATTGTTACTCCAGTTCCATCGAAGCCTTTATTCCATACAGGAAGTATATTGATGTCCATTGACATTTTTGTATCCCTATTTCCGTTGTGTAGCTATGATTTTTTTAATAATTAAGTACCAAATACCATTGTTGGTAAAAATGAGAATCTTTGATTTGAAAAATATCCTTATCAGATGTTTCCTCTGTGAACTTCTTATCTGAAACTTGTCTTAATTGCCTCTTTCTCCATTTTTCTTTAAAAATCCATTCAATATTTTTATTGCTAATTAAAACTGGAACAAAGTCTCTTTTGTTAATATTATTTTTTGGAGTTATTATATAACTATTTTTTATATTATTAACCTAAATTTTATTTTAATATACCATGTTTAAAAGTCTAAACCCATAACTGTTTAAAAGTGAGGATAGTTCTTTTATGGGTAATTTTGATTCTATGATGTACCGATCTTCGTCCAAAAACTCATAGTTAAATATTAAAAATATAAAACTGATTATCAAAATAAACATAAATTAAAATATTGTTATAATATATTACTAATAAAAGCTGTTATATTTGAATTGAAAGTTGAAACATTATAGAGTTTATTCAAATATAAACTATAAAGTACAATATAGATTTTGGATAATTATAAATAAGTGTTAAAAACTTGATGAAAATTATTTTCTATAGAAAAAGGTTTATTAGTTAATTGTTTGATTATTTTTGTTATTAAGGACATTTTATTTTATAAGAATTTATCGTCCTTAAAAAAATAAAAATATAAAGTAATAAATAGATTTACAAAATATTATATAATCAATTTGACATAAATAGTAGTAAATGAAAATTTCAACTTTTAGAGATATATAAGTTCCCTAAAAATTAAAAAAGTTTTAAATATAACAAAATTTGGTAGTAAGATGTATTTTTTTTACTATAAGACGCGTAAATATTAAAGAAACAAATTTATAAAAATGACTTTTAAAAGCGTTTGTTTAACTATGAATTGTAAACTCATACAAAGTAGATTATTAAGTTTTAATTTTAGTTTGTTAATTTTTCTAAACTGATTTCATATTTTCAATTATTTTTATAAAACATGTTAAGCTTCGAGTACCGATACCTTGAAAATAGGATCGAGTGACGGAGCTGGGTACAAAATTATACCAGATTTAAACTAAGTAATAATGAATTATAAGTCAATATAAAAGTAAAATTAATTAAATTTTTCTTTTTGAGCATGTTCTTCTCTATCTAAAATGCATTTTATTGCCATAAAATCATTTATAAACAATTCTCTCCGAGCTTGCCTAAGCGAGAATATACAAGCGCAAACTGAACGGCAAGTGCCCTACTGCAAGCGAGTAAAGAGCAATAAGGTAAGTCAGCGAGCGTTCCATAAGTTACTACACAAAATAAAAAAAAATTTTTAGCAAGGGGGAAAATTAAAATTATTTATTAAGTAAATATGTAAAAAAACACGTTATATAAAAACACAACATTTATAAATCAAATACAAATATAAATTAAATATGTTAAAAAAACGTAATTTAAAAACACAAAATTTATAAATCAAATATAAAATAAATATGTAAAAAAAAACGTAATATAAAAACTCAAAATTTATAAACCAAATACAAATATAAAGTAAATATGTAAAAAACGTAATATAAAAACAACAATTATAAATCGAATACAAATATAAAATCAATGTGTAAAAAAAACACGTAATATAAAAACAAAAAAATTTATAAATCGAATACAAATATAAAGTAAATATGTAAATACACGTAATATAAAAACACAAAAATTATAAATCAAATACAAATATAAAGTAAATATTTCAAAAAACACGTAATATAAAAACACAAAATTTATAAATCAAATACAAATATAAAGTAAAAATATAAAAAAAACGTAATATAAAAACACAAGATAAAAATATCAACATTTATAAATCAAATACAAAATATAAAGTAAATATGTAAATGATAATAAAATATTACAAAATACTATAAACAATAAATGGCATGAAAATACGAATTATTCCGCATTCAGTTCTATGACAATCCTCACAAGAAGACTGTTTTACGATACAAACATTGCAAATGGCTTTTTTGCATCTGTATCAAAATATACGAGTCTTTCTATCACGAATTCTTGGACAAAAAGCACATCTAGATGATTTTGCATTACCAGTGATTGATGATGTTGCAATACCATTGCTTGAACTTTCTAAAACATAACCGGGAGCTAAATCGATATCAGTAACAGCAAAAAATTAATCCATTGCAAAAATGGTAGCTTTGTTAGTAATTTTACTGTTATTTTATCGTGTAAGTACATTAGGTTTAGACAATTCTATGCTTAATTGTCTAATGAATGTCTTACTGCGCCTACGGTCATTTGCCCACCCCATTCTGAATACTTTTTAGTCCAAATAAAATATTGATTTAGAGCTGCAATATTTAGAAGCTTTGTAAATATTCGGAACATCCATCTCCTTGTAGCCCTTATACACGAATACTCTTGCGTCATCTTATCCCTGGTATCGAAAGCTCCCTTTGTTTTAATTAACTGAATAATTGTCACTTGTATCCTTTTTTACGTCGGGTTCAATTCCTACATCGTTAAACTTCATTAAGAGTAACAATACGCATTCGTTAACTTTATGAAAATATGACACTAATGTCATCGTGTTCGTGAACTCGAATAAACTTGAGTATATTTTCTTAGTTTTATTATTTTAAAATTTTTTTGGAACTTTCTTCTTGTTTTTTATTAAAGTTCCCGTAACTGTTAATTTATTCTTGAACAGCAATTCAGCTATAGCGATTGACGAAAATAAAAATATCTGTTGTAATGCCCCTCAATGAGCCAAAATAGGATTCTGATAATTGCAATACTACTCGTTGTACTTGGTTTATCTCTCGTACATTGTTTAGCTACCTAGTATAGACTTAAAGATTCAAAACATATGCCGTAGCGGAATGTGTAGGAATCCATATTTATATACCATATCTACCTGGTTTTGTTTTTATTGTTACACGAAAAAGACAATTTCTACGTAACGCAGCCAATCTTTCATTGATTGTTATATTTGCGCCAGGATAATAATTATTTTAACATGACTGTAAATATTCGTCGAAAACAGATCAAATTGGTTGTAATTTATTGCCTTTTTCAGCGATTCCTTGTCCTCTTGTATCGCGATCATTGAATCGGATATTTCTAAATAAATATTGAAACCTATCTCTTGCCATTACATCAGTAAAAAAGTAAAACCTAAAGAGCGAATTGGTCCTAAACAATTCAATTATGTTCATTCTTCTTCCACAATTTCTTCCGGAAGCTAGGATAATTCCATTGAATGCATAAAGTTCATCCGTTGTTACATTATTTTCACTATTTTCATTAATTTCGTTGCAAATTTGTGTAACCGCCTCCTCGGTTATAAACAGTAAAAATGTTTTCTTAACGAATTGATATTCTTACTGCCATTTAATAGACGACCCGATGATGCACTAAAAATATTGTGGACACGGCGCCTACTTGATGGTTGATGAGAATTTTAATTACAAACAAATCCAATTTTCGATTTGTAAGATATTTCATTACTTTCTCCATCGTCGATTTCCACGTTGTCTTCAATATACAAAATATTGTCGAATTTAAGGTTTTCAAAATCAAATTTTATAATCTTCATCACTATAATTCTCTTCTTCCGATGAATTAAGCAAATTTTCATGTTTATAAATAATAAAAAGGACTAAAATGTAAAATTGATTACTAAAATTATATAAAAAATAATTCATAAAATTCTATTTATTTAATTATATGCTTACCGATCAATCTTATTGAACCTTAATTTTACGATTATTGGGAAAAATTGCGACATAAATGAACAACACCTACAAACGATAATTAACAATTGAACTAAATATACAATACTGTGTCGTTCCGTTGTACGCGCAATTATTTATTATTCCGTTCGCTCACACGTTCACAACAGACCGTGTTTTTATGACTGATACGTAATGATTCACCATCGGCCGCTAAATACGTGTACATGCAAGCGATTTTGATCCCGTAAAATTTTATTAAAACTATCATATTATTTTTCTTTTAATATATTTATATAATTTTTTTTGCATTCAGTTCATTAGGATATCTTTGTAGATTACAAAAAATATCAAATACGTATCATTATTATATAAGAAATGGTTTAACAAATAAAAATTTGGGTTACAAATGCACACCTCTTAGGCGCTTGAAGGTTAATATTATAAAATAAAATAAAATTGTTATTCTAAATTCATTTATTTTTCTTTAAAACTATCTGTAAATTAGATAATAATATAAATTTTTAAAATTCAAATAAATAATAAACTTGCATCATGTATATTATACGACTTATTAAGTCGTATAAAGTGCGTAACTTTTTGTTTTAAATTTTAATGAATTTTTAACCAATTTTAATCATATTGTTTATACTTTTTTTAAATTTTATAAATTGTATACTTTTTGTTTTAAATTTTATTTGTTTATAACCAATTTTTTTCATTTTGCTTGTGATTTTATATATTTTTTAACCAGTTTTATAAATATTGGTTATATATTTAGTTAATTTTTAACCAATTTTATACATTTTGCTTGTAATTTTATTTATTTTTTAACAATTTTATACATTTTGCTTGTAATTTTATTTATTTAAAAAAATTAATTATTGTTATATTGTATACTTTTTGCATGTAATTTTATTTATTTTGGCTTTAACTTAATATTTTTTTCTTGTAATTTTAATAAATTTTATACTTTTGTTTGTAAATTTTATTTATTTGATCTACTCTAAAATTTGATGATTTCTTTATTCATGTATTTCTTTTTTTCTAATTTTATTTAAATAAAATTTATTTTTTATTCATAAATTTCCTTTTGTAGAATTCTCAAAATAATTCTTTTGTAAACTTCAAAATTGATAATTTAAATTAAGTGACAACTTTTTAGCATAATTATTATATCGTTGATTATACTTGCTAACAATTTCATTTTTTGACTATATTGGACTATCTTCAAATGTTGGAAATTTTAATATTAAAATCCTAAATAACATATTATTTTACCCACAAAAGACAGAATTTCTTGATATAATTATATTTGAATTTATGCTGATTATTTAAACATATTTTCAACTTATAAATCAGTAATAGATTCATAATTTTTAAAATTCTTAGCCATCTGATAAAAAGAGAGGTCGGTAAATTATTATTTCTTTTAATTTTCTAATATACATAATTTAAATTTTAAAAAATGTTCAAATAATATGAAACAGTAAGGAATAAGAATAAAAATTAAAAAAAGATATTTTGTAGATATAAAATAATAATCATACTGGAAGATGTGGTAAATAGTGAAATCAGATAAATTTATTGAAAAATTAAAAATAATGAAACTATACTAAACGCATTTATAATAAATATGAAGATTAGTATAATTTTATTGTTTTTATTGAAAACCATTTAAGATATTGTTATTAATAATGATTTATGATTCAGAAGCTTATTTTCTAAATATATTCTACCAATCAACATCTTAGAGGATTTATTATATGTTTTGTCAGAATATAATGTCAACTATTTTCCTTGTTTAAAAATACAATCAAATTTTTGTTACCAATTTTTTTTAAGAAATTATTTTTCTATTAAAATTTTTTTGGTTTGTGTCAAAAATTCATTGTTTCATACGTTAAAATTACGTTTTTCAAAAATTTAACGAATTTTTTTTACGAAAATTTTTTTACGCCAATGGTAAGAAAAAATAACAACACAGAAAAAAGAAATCGCATACTTTAGCTGATAATATGCAATGGTTCAATTTAAGGGTGAAAAATCACACATACACTAAATCAGAATAGGAAAAAAAATTTTGGATGTCAAAAGGGTGTGTAAATTCTATCTTAGAAAACAAAGTTCAAATCATAGAAAATCATAATGATATGCTAAATAATGGTAATTTTGATCGAAAAATGTGTCGACTGTGAGAATAACAACACCTTTAAAAGAGCTTTCGTACAATTAGTTTATTGATTTGCGAAATAAAAATAAATCTGTAACAAATGATGGCCTACAACTCGCAGCTTTGAATCTTGCTCATAAATATAGTTTACCCTCATTAAAAGCTTTAAGTATATGGTTAATATTATTTAAAGAAAGATCAAAATAAAATCAAGTCATTTGCGGAGAAGAAACATTGGTTGATGAGTCTTATTTTGGAGCAAATTCTCAAGATTTTATCAATACACTTTCGTCATACAAGCTAGAGGATATTTTTAATGCAGATGAAACCGCGCTATTCTTCAAAGGTCCTTAAAAAATACACTTGCTTTATCAATTGAGGCCAAAGTTCGAAAAAATTTTTGAAACTAATAATTACAATATTATTTACCGCAAATCAAAGTGGAGAAAAATTGTCCCAGTAATTATAGGGAATTCTCAAAATTCAAGATGGTTAAAACTATTAGATAGATCGTTAGATTCTGTCATTTATAAATCTTTAACAATAGCTTGGATGACAAAGCAGATATTTAAAGATATCATTAATAATTATAATGAGTATTGAAAATCCTAAAACAGACATGCTTTATTCATACTAGATAACGCCCCTTGTCATTTAATTAAAAATAATTTTTCCAAAATAAAAATTAAATTTTTACCTTAGAATACAGCATCGAAAACACAAGCTCTTGATCAAGGAGTTATAAGATCGTTTAAATCTAAATATAAAAGGTTTTTCATGCAGAAAGCTACATTTAGCAATGAATCTATGGATATCGAAGGTTTCAGTAAAAAATTTAAGATTTCTGATGCCTATAAAATTAATAGTCAGGTTGTGGAATGAAGTAGCGGTTGAAAAGTTACAAAATTGTTTTAATAAAGTATGGGATAACTTTGTTGTGGTGCAAAAAATTGTTTTGGATTCGAAATAGAAGAAAAAAATTAGAAGGATAAAGATGACTTAAGTGAAAATCCAGCCGAATATGGCAACAAAGAAGATGAACATTTTCGTGATTTTGCTACATGCGAAAATGACTCAATTAACATATTAAGTGAGAATCATATTAAGAATAGTCAAATTTTAACAATTGAAGAAGTTTTATGAGAGAAAGAAAATGAAGATGAAAAAGGAAAAGGAAAAGGAAAAGGAAAAGAAGACGGAGTTCTAATTGGATATAATGACGCCTTATTTACTTTGGAGAAAATTAAAAAATATTTGATTTCAACAAACTTATAAGGTCTTGGACATGTCTATAAGCAGGTATATCAGGATTCTGCGCGGGCTGCGAATTACTGCGGAGATTCAGGAAATTTGATATTTTATTTCAATAAAATTTGTTCTTCCCGTTAGGTCGATTATTAAAAAGACCAATAAGTTGTTAAAAAAAGCAAGAACCAGGCTTTTGCAGTTTTGCTATGATTTATTTTATGAAGATGCAGAAAATTTGTTTTGCAAACCATGTAAATGATCAGTTTGCCATTTACAAAAAAAAAAACAATAAATGACAATTAAACATACAAAAACACGTAATAAATTTCCTAAAATTTAATCAATTGAAATAAAATGGCAATACTAATAGACAGAGGTCTTTTAAATGAATAATTCAAATAATTAATAAATTATAAGAATAAATCAAAAATCTGCAATTTGATAATGTAAAAATGCTTGTAAAATTCAATATTCCAATAGAAAAAAAATCCTGTAATGAAAGGATTTTTAGCAAAATACATAAAAGGTGTAGAATCTATTACTCCATAGGTGACTTTTTGGCGGCAGAAGTTTTGACGAAGGACATTTTTACGAACCATTTTTAACATACTTTCGCACAACTAGCGTACTTTTCACATCTATAAAAGTACAGAAGTGACCTTGTATATGAGCAGTTTGTTCGAAGAAACCGGCCTTCTGTAAAGCGTAAAAATACGTTCCTACAGATATTAAAATTTTAACAGTTGTAGAGAGTTACAGAGATTGAAACATTATCGAGTATCTTAGAGAAATCGCCCATAATTTTTTGATGGATTATTTAAAACTGATATTTGTTTAAATTTAAAAATTTTACAGTATTTAGTACACATATTAACTTTTATTTATTTTTTGTAATTTTTTTGTAATTTTTTTGTAATTTTTTAAATTTAAAATATTTTAATGTTTAGTTCAATGGGTTTTAATTCAAAAAAATCCGCCATGCGACAGAAAGTCCTGATTTTGGTATTACTGGTTCAAACTGGCTTAGAGAAAAATACTTACAAGAATTAATTTTTTCTATTCAAGTTAACCTAAATAATATTTTAAATAATGATAGCCTTACAGCAATTAAAGCATATGAATCTACAGATATGATGAACATGCTGATACTAAATATTTTATTTTAAAAAATTGGGGTGCTTTGAACCATCAGACAAATTTGAACAAAAATCTTATATAGTGCAAGCCATTATCAAAGAAAAATGCTACTCAGTTACAGTTTTACAATTTTGACTTTATAAAATTTTTTCAGTTTTGTAACTGATGGAGCGACTTATTTTAAACAGTATTGGAATGAAATTTTATCCAAATAATGGACAAACAGGTGTCGTTTAAATTGTTTGGTCTATGTATTGGCATTAGCAAGAACAGCAATCTGACTGAGTTTGACAGTAATTGATAGAATTTTTATTTCATGAAATCAATATTTGTAAATGCTCCCTGAAGGAGAAATAGATATATAAGATGTTTAAGTAATCTTGATATTCAAAATCAGTATATTCCACCAGAACCAGTTATAAAATTATGGAATTCTTGGTTTGAGGCGATAAAATATCATAATTTTCATTATAAGTTTTATGCGGAGTTTATCAAAAAGGAGTTGGATGTTGAAATTGAAAATAAAGAATATCAGATCTAAAAATTCTATTAAAAGATGAAAATTTACAAGCACAAATCAATCTGGTGGCAAAAAATTGTTATGATTTATAAAATTTAATTAAAAAATGCAACATTAAGACTATTTGCATGACATTCATCTATAATGAGTTTTATGATTTAATTAAAAAATTTGATTTTATTTATTTGAAAATTAAGGACAATTTAATATCTAACGCATATACTAAGCTAAATTCCTATTTAAGTCTAAACAAAAAGACAGCAATTGATTTACTTAAAATTATAAGAGTATTAAACTTGTGCCAACAAATTGTGAAAACTAAAAATTCGTTATTAGTCAAAACTTTTTTAAAATTTCCTGATACGGTATAAGAAACGGAGCGGAAATATTCAATTTTTTTTAATTGAAAGAACAAAATACTTGTGCCATCCTTATGACTTATAGGTTTCTATGAAATAAAGGATGCCATTGCTCTCATAGCATGCAATAAAACTATTATTTTGATATTAAGTAACGCAGAAGTTTAACGATCGATTAGTCATTTAAAGAATATATATATTCGTCAACCCGACACAGCTTACTTGCAGAAAATAATAATTGTCTTATGAAGCTATATTTTAACCAATAAACTCTTTAATTTCTCTAAAATATCTTTCTGATTTTACTAAAACAATTAAAAAGATTATTTGCGCGATATCTAAAATTTACCGCTGAGTTTGCTTTATTTTTATACGCAATCCTGTGGGCCCTGTTTATAAGTCACAAGAAATGTTGATGGATGAAAGTTAACAGATGTGAAAAAAGTAGATAGATAACAGACTTTTTAATATAACGATGATTTAATTTTCGATAGTTAATTTTTTTTAATTAGATAAGTCGGAGTAGATTGGATTTTTACAACTTTAGTGGAAATCCGTGACAAGGTATCTTACATAAATTTTATTATTTTTTTAGTGGACTCAATAAGTTATATTTATCAATTATTTTCATTTTTCAAAAAGTTTATAGTTATGAATAATAATAAAACACGATATCATCCAATAATTATATATATAGAGTGTTTCGATCATTACCAACACTTTCTCAATCATAAACGACAAAATATAAAAAAAACAAAAACTTTTTTCGAATAATATCAACACTCTATCGATCATAACCGACAAAAACATGAAACTCATAAATAATGGTAATAAAACCTTAGCAAACTATAGCACCAACCAGCAAGAATCTATTGAAAATACAAATAATGGCAGAAGAAGACGGCGAATAACAAAATCAGAACGTGCAGAAATTGTCAATCATAATCTTAATGGTGTGCGAAATAGTACTATAAACGAGATTATGAAATTCTAAGGATGACTGTAATTGTATTTAATATTCTCACTAAGCTGCGCGGGTGCACGGTGGCTCAGTAAATTTAAGATCAATGTAAAAATTGGTTTAAAAACAAAATTTTTCCACACACGTAAATACATTTATCTGATTTTTTGTTTTTTTTAATACTAGTGCTGGATTCTTCATCATCTGTTGGTAAAGACGAACCTTTTCTATTAAAAATTTATCCATATTTAAAGCAGTCGACATTGTGTACTCTTTTAAATTTGTGGAGTTGTATTCAGTAATACAACTAATATTAATTAATTTATTATTTCACTGGGATTTATAAATTTCTAAGAAATTACAAAAAAATCTCTTTTAGAGTTTTGTTTGATCGCGTAACACTTGTATAAGCTCATGGCACACTAGTGTGCTGTAAAACATTGGTTTCGGAGCACTGAAGTAGACTACAATTTATTTATCTCTCGCTGTAAAATTTTGAAGTAAACTTAAGGTATTTGTTTTAACTTACAATGTAGGGCTGATAAACACATCAAAATTTTCTAGAAGTTTAACCTGCCTGTACAACACTTATATTATTATTAGTATAAAATTTTACGTTTATTATTTTTCTATTTGGTCTATTGTCGTAGCCACTCTTTTAACTATTCGATCCTTTATTATGCAATACTTGTGCTTATAAGGTTATGAACGAACTGGTCACTTGTAATTCGTTTTTAAATTTCCAATTACATTATTGCGGCTATTTGTTGTTTATTTTACTTTGTTTGAACTAGAAAGGAAAAAAATATTAATAAAAAACCACCAATTTTCTCCAAAAATAAATTCGGAGTTTTTGATTATAAATATTCTTTTATATTTGTTTGTTTATTATTCAGTAGAAGAAATATGTATTCTATTTATTATAAAATTTTAACTAGTTAAATTTTAAAAAACATCAACATTATTTTTATACTTACTGAACAATGTTAAAATAATTTTAGTATAATTTATAAAAAAGTTTACAGTTTAATTTGAATTAATTATCTAACGTAAAATCAGCATAGATTCCATATTAATGTAATATTTAGCTAAAATTTAAAAAAAATCTATTAAAATTTTTAAATTAATAAACTTTTTTAATCCCATGCATAGAAAATCGTACAAGGCTAAAGAAAAGCTTGACGTACTTGAACTATTACGAACAAACGACAAGAACAGTAGCAAAACAGCAAGAGATTCTGGAATATTGTATAAGATGCATTAGGACCAGAAGAAAAACGAAAATATTATGTGAACTTTGAAATAAAAAAACAACTATTCGGAGGGCTCTGGAAGAAAAGCATTCTTTCCTGCATTAAAAAATGAGCTAAATTCGTTGTTAAGTTTGAAGCGATAAACTAAAAAAAGATTAGTTATCTACAATACTTTACAGGAACAAGCAATTAGATTGACCGACTCTCTTCAAATAACCAATTTTACTGGAAGTAATAAGTGGATCGAGAATTTCATGAAAAGAAATTAATTTTGAGTTTGAAAGATCACTAGTTTTGAGCAGGATGATAACCGACCAATACAGGAAACAAGGGATATAATTCTAAACTATTCTAAGGTTTTAAAATTAAAAACTACAAATATACCTCCTAATAACATATTTAATATGGATGAAACCCAATGTATGTTGAAATGATAACTTCTAAGACAATATCTTTTAAAGGTGAAAAGAATACAAAAGTATTAACAACTGGATAACAAAAAACAAGGTTTATCGTTGTATTAACTATCAGCCCTGATGGTAAAATTCTTGAATCAATGGTAGTACTGAAAGGACTAAAAAACCCACCAAAATATCCAAAACCATCTAATTTAAATGTTTTAAATTGAAGTCTAGCGCTATGGGTACAAAAATTATAAAAGCATGGATAAATATATGTTTACAAGATACAGGACTTTTCTATAATAACAAAAAAGCGGTTTTGCTTTTAGATAACTACGGATCTCACAAAGATAAAGGTGTATTAGAAATTCTCAAAAAGATTGTTTGAATCCGTTTTTATTCCTCCACGTACCACTTTTTATTTTCAGTCACTCGATGTGTTGATAAATTCAATCTTTAAATCTAAAATGAAAATAAAAATAAAATGGGAAAATTGGTTTTCGAACGGAGAAAAAATATACACCAAGGGCGGATGTATCGACAAAAACCTTCGTGGGACCAGATATTTTCATTTGTTTCAGAAAGTATAATGTAAATTCAAGAATCAGATGTTATCAAGTACTTTCGAGTATCTTGTAAATCACAAAATGGTATAAATTTTATTAAAAAGAATCCCTTAATTCTAAACTGAATAATACACTACACACTTCTGATGTTGAAAGCATGGGTTTGAGTAATGAAAATTATGAAAGTGATGACAGTGAAAATATTTAAAGCTAGAATAAATTTATAATTTTAAAAATAATTTTTAAAGTCTGATTTAAATTTTTTTAATTCTTTTTTTTATTTTAGACAATGGTCTTATTTTTCGGAAAATAAATTTTTTTCAAAAAACCCGTTTTTTTGGAAAATAAGACCAGGTCTTATTTTTCGAGAAAATCAGGGTTCTTTTCGGCAAATCCCCCCCAAAAC
>CAKKLC010003266.1:22404-36240 GCA_918559645.1 Ceratonova shasta | reverse complement strand
AGAATAGATATATTTTATTGATTAAATAATAAAATTAATATGATATAAATTTCAGTTTTAGATAAATGGTTTAAATAAATACATTTTTGAGATCATATATTAAATCAATTCAAAAAATCGGACATGTTAACAATAAATAATAAGGCATAAAAAAATACAATTATATTCATATATTTGTTTCCAACCTTAATTCTATTATAATAAAGCGAGTCTAATTTATTATTAATGGGAAACTCTTTATTACACAAATGGCTCGAACAGTAAGGTTAATACGTTCCTGAATTTCGCCGTACTATTTAAAACTGAACTATTCAAGGAACTGGACCGCTATAGAATTTACGGAATAGTTTCCTTATTAAGGAGTTAAAAATCATATTTATAATCTAGTAAACAAATATTTTTTTGTTTTATATTTTTCTTTTTCTGATTTTGAAGCCGAAACGAGCATATGTGACACAGGTGTACAAGAAATATATATTTATAAAATTTTTGGACCATGTATATTTCCTGACCCAAAAGGTCAGGAAAAACACACGTAAAATTAAATACTTAAAATTTTTTAATCTATCCCTTAATGTATTTTAAAGAACGTGTGCGAGAACTAGAAAAAAAAACCGATGAAGAAATGGTTGTAAAGTTTATGAACCACGGATTTATACATGATGCAATGCTCTGTCCATTGTGTGAATTCGAAATGTATTTGAAAAAATCATCTGAAAAATTGGATGGAATGGAATGGTCGTATGAATGGAAGATGCTCACATTACCAAACAACATTTTCTATTAGAAATGGTAGTTAAATGTAAGATTTTAATTTTAAAGCGATAACTATGCATAAATTACTTTCTTAATGGTCAGATGGCATAATTCAAAAAAGATATTTTAAGATTTGTTGATGTTGGTAGAGTTGAACTATCTAAATTTAGAAAACTTATATTTTTAAAAATCTCGGAGTATTTTGTTTCCAATCCTTTGAAGCTTGGCGGTCCTGGATGTATTGTACAAGTAGATGAGACAATTATCAATCATAAGATCAATACGTACAGAGGCAGAACACCAAGACAACAGGTGTGGATGTTATGTATTGTTGATACTTACTTTGTTCTATCTAAGAGATTTTGTTGTTTGGTTGAAATCAGAAGTGCTGCACATATACTTACAATCATTTCTAGTGTTGTTAGCTCAGGTTAACGATTTATACTGATGATTTTAAAACTTATGTAGAATCGAAAAAATTTAAAGACTAAAAGTACATAGCCGTATGCCATAAATATAACTTTGTAGATCTCATTACTGGTGTTCACACTCAAAATGTGATTCTTTAAGCAATAAGATCAAAAGCATGAATAGATTGGATGCTACAGGACGTGATCTATTTATTCAAGAGTTTATGTTCATTGATTTATTTAAAACTTCTACGTATAAAGAAGTTCTTAAAATATTAAAAATAAATATTTAGTTAATATTGTTCTTCAATAAATTTTTTTTTTAAAAAAAATGGGGTTAGGAAATATACACCAACATATTTCAGGTCAGGAAATATACATGATTCATATTTATAAGCTAGAATTACCTATTGATTTTAAACTTAATCAATAAACAGAATTTAGTTCATTTTTAAAAGGCCCTTATTTTAAAAATTTCGAATCCGTACTATAAAGAAACCATACTGATCGACCCCGGACTATGCGGGTATTCCTGTATTAATATCTTTTTAAATAATAAAGCAAGCTAATCTACATTGAAATACAAATTAATGCAAGTTTAGCAAATATATTTATAAATACAAGTACATTTTTTCATTACAAAAACCAATAAGTGATGTTTAGCTTCATTAAAAAGAAAAAAACACAAAATTATTTGCTAGCTCAAGTATACTAAGTTCAATTTTCATATCATAATCTGATCTAAAATTACCAAATAAAGTAAGATTTAGAATTAAAAAGTCTAAATAAGACAATTTTTAAAGGTAAAAATTCACACAAGTCTATTAATACCGTAAAATTCCGCTGATAAACTGCAACTTATCCAGAAAAAAAAATTTTCAATAAAAAAAATCCTGTCGTGCGGCTTATCTTCGCGATTTATGATAATGACAAAATTCATATTATAATGTTTAATCAAAGCAGTGAAATTCCTCAGTATTTCCCATGCTATCTAAGTTAACCACAAATTCAAAGGTAAATTCTCCTATTTCATAATTTGAATTTTCTTCTTCCTTTAATATAAAATACGTGCTTTATAAAAACCACTTTAATGCATTCTATTGTCACTTCATTATCACATTCAATGATCCGTTGACATCCTTCACTATAAGATGCCTTTTTAATTGCACCAGTTCTCGTGAGTAAATGTGTTTCATTTTTTATCCACCTTTTACACTTGCCTTACTATTTTGATTTAAGTGATTTATTGACTGAGTGATCCAATAGCTGCAAATGCGTTGTCAGACCACCAGGTATCACTACCAATTATGAACAAGTTTTTACTTTGGCTTCACCTCGTCAGTTATATGGGGCTTGTGCAAAGTCAAAAATCAACAACGAAGCAGAATTAAAAAAGAACCAGGCTTTTTCTTTTAAATCTCATCAAGACATTCTTTTATAATTTCATTATTTACTAAGCTTTTTAAATTACCTTAAAAATTATTCCTCTTGGGAATTACACTTTTCTAGGGAACGTCTTTCTAATTAATATCACTATTGGAGGGAGCTTCCCACTATCTGCAATTATATAAAACATTTTTGTGGAATAGGTTTTTTTATTGTCAGTGGTAATAAGTGTGATGCTCTTAGCCAATTTTTGATCAATTGTGCCTTTAATGGGCATATCAAAACTCACCGAAACCTCTTCCATATTGCTTATGTGTTTATGCTCTACGTAATTTTTTTTTCTCCGCAATATCTTAAAAATTTAGCAGCCTTAATTTCCCAAACTCTTGGAAGTCCTTGTCCAACTGATTTTCTATTTCGCATCGTCAGTCCTTTGCGTTTAATAAATTTATCGCACCAATTAGCATCAAGTTTTAAATTGGCTACATTTTCAGAGTTAAGACTTTATGCAATCATTAAAGCTTTTCTTCTTATTGAAGAAACTGAAACCTTCATCCCCTTCTGTCTTTATATGGAGACTCAGTTCTTAAGCACCCATTCCAATTATGGCAAAAGTATATTTCCTCGTCTTCTGTAGAATCTGCGTGGATTCTGAACCAGCAAAAAATCCTTTTTACTTATTCAATTTCTAATATGCTTCTGGAACACATTGAATAATCTAGAGGTCGGCCTGTTGCTATGCTCCTCTGGATATTTTACAACTTCAAGTTTTTTCTGTACAGAATAATGTGTTCTAGTATTTACCACGAGATGTTATATTAAACAACAGATAGGCCACTGTTTATCTGACAAAAAGTCAGTTTTTTAGAACAAAAATTAGCTCCTGTATTATCTACGCAATTTTATGGTACTTGATTTAATAAAAAATGTGGGTAGTTTTTGCAACAATGATATTAGTAAAAAGTTTAAAAAAATTTTAAAAATTAGTAGCTGACTAAACAACTTAAACTCGCAACTAGCAAACATTATAAATACCAAATTATTTATATTGCGGCAAATTAATTAGTTGACAACACTATTGTTTTTGTTTTGATTTTAATTGAATATGATACCTTATCATAGTTAGCTAGCAAAAAAATAGCAAGTTTCTTTGGGTACGTAATACAAGAAGAGGAATATTATTATTATTATTGGTCGAGATAAAACAAAAAAATTTTGTACTCTTCATTTAATTAAATCCTGTTTTAGCAATGATATTGTCATTTCATAATGCAGAAAAGGTTTCTTATTTAAGAAATTATAGATAATTATAAATGAAAAAATAATATGTGGCAAACGAAACTAGCTTTTTTTAATTTCATTTAATAAAAACTTGGGAACTTTGAATTTTATAGAATCATCTGTATATTTCATAAACTATACTTGAACTTCCCGGGAAAAAATTTTATGAAAAATTAATACCAATTACATTTTAATCAAGTAGATTAAATTGTTGAATAATTTTTCAAGTAAATACATACCGATTAGTAGTAAGGACTTGAAATTTGATTCAAATAAACATAAAATGTAAATATTTAGAAGGATTTTAATATTTCACATAGAGACATTTACCTGTTAATTTTAGCCTTACAATTTATATCTACAAAATACATGTTAGACGGCTACTAGAATGCTATATAACTTTATTACCACATAAGTTTAAGATAATTCTTGATAAAGACAGTTTTATTTTAAGTTTCAAAAAAGAAACTTTTAAACAATATTATCTAAGTTAAAACTGAATGATAGCTATTTATTACATTCTAGATTTTATTTATTGAACAAACCCGTCTTCAAAACCCCTAATATGGTCTATTTAGGATATAATTAGAAATTCCATACAACATTTGATAAATTTATCAAACATTTGAGTAGTTGTAAGAAATTATTGAAGTTTTCTATAAAAATTTACAAACAATTTCAATTTTCCCATAAAAGTGTATTACCTCAATTCATATTTCTCTTATTTTTATAGTCTTGTATAAGATAAGATTGGAATTTCAATTATTTTTATTTAGATTTTTAAAAATCTAAATATTCATTCTTTACACATTCTATTTAAAATTTTATGTACTTTATTATAAGGGTAGTTTCAAAAAAATTATAAAATGTTACAAAAATTTTATTATCATACAAATTAGGTGGCTAAACACGTTCAGCACCAATCGTGATTTAGTGGAGTTTCTGATGAACCCAAATTTTACTCTCGCAATATCAGAACAACAATAAAAATCAAGTAGATTCTTGCGGTGTCGATTATCTACATTTACAGAGTTTTCGATCCATTAGAAATAATTAGGTTGTTTATTTCTAAAATAACCTCACTAACAAAAAGCTTATTTCGGATTTTTGAACGCTTATCGGTAAAAACTTATCCCTTACCAAAAAAAGTGATAATCATTTTGGATAGATATCTAGATCTCACTGCCGTTACACCAGTTTCTTTATTAAGTTAAAAAAACATTTTTTTGTTAGAAGCACATCAGTATTTTTTATCTTGAAATGTTTCTTGGACTGCTTCAAAGTAAAATTGAAAATGAGGAGATTATATTAATCACAAAGTAGTAAGTTTTAAAAGAAAAGTTTTAAATAGAATTTCATCGAGTTCAACTTCCGATACTGATGAATCATGTGCAAGTGATGATCTTGAAGACGTGCTAAAAGAACTGAATGTAGAGGAAGAAGAGTAATTAACCACAGTTGATAATTCATTGGACAATATCCAAATAAACGAGTAAGCTAGCAGACAACAATAATTTCCGTTCACCAGAAAAAGCAAGATTCTATTAGATTTGTTGTCTGACATTAGTTCCGGTGAAATTCTTTTCTATTATTAGACAACGCACTAATAAGACTTTTAGACACAGAAAAAAATAGGTATACAGAGGAGATATTACTTGAACATAAAATGATTTGTCACGCTAGACAGAATAAATGGAATATCACCACTTGTGAAGAAATTAAAAAAATTGATTGGACTAATGGTTTGGATAGTTATAGTATAAACACCGTTCAGGAAAAGTTGATCAACAGATTCTATACGCAATTATACATTTCCATATAGCATAATGTCTCAAAATTTTTTTAAGTGCCTGTTATCAATGTTGCATTTTGCTATTATTGAAACGATAGTAAAAAAAACAGTCTTAAAAAAGTTTTACCACTTGTAAACATATTGACTGATAATTATGAGAAAGTCTTTTAATTGGGCAAAGATATTTTTGTCAATGAGGCAATTATTCCATAAATAGGATGACTAGTATTCCTGCAGTATATTCCAACAAAGTCACATAAGTACGTTAAAAATTGTTTAATCTGTGCTTTACGGAAGGATACACATGATCATCAAAAATATATTCAGAACGAGATATTACCGGAAAAACCAGGTTGGCATAACAGATAATGTCTGGACTGAACTTGCAAACAAATTATTGAACCAAGGAAATACTTTATAAGTGGATAATTTTTATATGATTTATGATTTAACACTTAAATTTCTAAATTCTAAGACTCATTTTGTTAGAACCCTATGTCACAATAAAAGAAATATGCAAAGTTTCTGGATAAGGTCTATTTTTCCCCGTCAGGGGCAAAAAAAAGGACTTGAATAGAAAAAAGGCATGAATAAAAAAAAAGTACATTTAAATTAAACTTATGATTTTTTCATATAAATTTATTCTGTTTTTAAATTTAAAACAGAATTCTTATCAACTAATCAGCTCTTTTTGTAGTTTATACCCCCTTTATCGATTAAAATCTGGGAAAAAATAGACTTGATAAAAAAGCAGTGAAAAATATACATGATCGAAAAACGGGGAAAAAATAAACCTGATTCAAGATTTTTAATGCCTTACCCGTTGAAAAGAGATGAAACGGTGATACGACAAGATCACAATGGAATTGTAGTACTTAAAATGAGAGATTTTCGAAATTCCCGAATATTATGCAAAAAACATCCTCCTAACATGAATCCAAGCTAGGATTCTACACATTACAGTTGTCCTGTAAAAATGAAACCTTTAAAGATATAGCGTACAATATTGGAAAAAGTGGCGTCGACAGGAACGACCAGATAGTGTCATATGCAACAAACATTCGAAAAAGCATTAAATAGTATCGCAAATTATAATTATATTTTATTATAGGAACAAAGATTGTAAATTAACAGAAAACATATCAGAGAACTACAAAAAAATTTGAAATAAGAACATTCTTCTAACTTTTAGTTACACAATAGCTGTACTCAAAAAATAAGGTGCCTAGCACATATAGATTAAAAAGGAAGAAACCGTCTCACCATTTAAATATTTGCAAAAATCAGTAAGACAAACCTGTAAGAAAGATGCGCGTCCTGTGTTACCAAAATAAGATGCAAATTTTTGAACCTCAACAAGCGATTACAAAGACATTAAAAAAACAACAAAGTATTGTTTGAACTGCCCAAAATCACCTAAGGTGTAGATAATATATTTTTCTTTTTACTATTTAATTGTTAATCCAAAGTATTGTTTGAATTGCCCAAAATCACTCAAGGTGTAGATAATATATTTTTCTTTTTACTATTTAATTGTTACAACAAAGTATTGTTTGAATTGCCCAAAATCACTTAAGGTGTAGATAATATATTTTTCTTTTTACTATTTAATTGTTACAACAAACTATTGTTTGAATTGCCCAAAATCACCTAAGGTGTAGATAAAATATTTTTCTTTTTACTATTAATTTGTTACAACATATTTACATTTTTTTATTATTGATTTTGTAAATCTTTCATAGTTCGTACTCATAGTTTTTTTTCTTAATAAGTATGTCAATAATGATACATATATAGAGTAATAATACATATATAGAGTAATAATACATATATTATCCTAAATATAAATGAATAAAAAGTAGAGTATAATTTTTAAATTTTTAATATTTTGTATCGTGCAATTTGCGGCAAAGTCGCATTTTGCACCATACTAGAAAAATGCAAAAAAAACTTCGTAAGAGCTAGCATTCAGATAAAAACGAAGCGCTTATATTAACAATTTCTATAAGAGGAGACAAGAACCTTTTATACAAAGGTATGACATATTATGTACGCACTTCCGTTGGAAATGTAACAACTTTGATGTGAACAAATAGAAAATGCTCTTACTTAGTTAAGACAGAAAATTATTTGTTGGTACTTGGTGAAACTGAATACAATCATATAAAAATGTCTGATAGCAAGGTCAAAGTGTTTTTAGCTCGACAGCAGTTTAAAAGCATGTTCATAGTTTCTCAGATGAGACCTAATATGGTTATCTCTTGCCTTCACGCAGACTTAATCCTAACAAGAATCAGCTCCTACCTACCAACAAAAACCTAATACAGATAGTTTTTTCAAAGAAAGAAGGCATTAAACTTTACCTTTAATATAAAAGATATCGCAGAAGAGCTAAAAAGATAATCTCAAGCAATAACTGTCTTTTATAGGATACTGGATCAATGACCCTTCTAGAATTTTGATTTTTCAAACTCCTTATACTATGAATATATTTCAAGATCTGACATTTTTCTTATGGTTGGAACCTTTTATTGTGACCCTCATGAATATAAACAGCTTTATATTATACATTGCTGTATATTCAAACGGTATTTCCCTTGTTTGTTTTGTTTTTTTAAAAGTAAAGAGGAGCATACATACACAAAACTGTTTGAAGCAGTTAAGACATTGCTTTTTTCATCACAATCTAAAAAATATTTATTAAATTTTGAAAAGGGGCCTATAAATGACTGTAAACTTCTATTTACAGCAGATAAGGTTTCTAGATGTCTGTTTCACTTTGGGCAGATAATATGGTATAATATACAAAAGCATGGTTTCACAAGTCTTTATAAAAGCAAAAGTTCATTTAGACTATTAAGAAAGTGTTTAATAGCTTTAAGCTTCATACCTCTTAATAAGGTTTTGATCGGATTTGATCAAATTAAAGTTAGAATAATGAGAGAATTTGAAAATCCTGGATTAGTCAGCTTTTTTAACTTTTTTGAAATCAATTATATCAACGATTTTTGATATAGCCTTGAAATGCTACCAATAGGTTAGTGTTTGAGATTCCTCTTACCACTAATATTTGTGAAGGTTACAACAAAAGAATAAATTCGCTCTTAACCTTTTCTCATCCTACACTTACAACTTATACTCCATGTTATTAGAGAAAAAGATATAATTACTACAAGAATTATAGAAATAGCTTTAGTAGAGAATATGAAATTAGAAGGTAGACTAGAAGATACTTAGAACTTGAAACCTTAAAATATTTATTACCTAGATGCGATGAATACGAGTATGTTGTATACTAAAAAGCCATTGCCATGGTTAATAATTGGCATTTTAAATAAAATCTTTGAATTTCAACTCTTGTTTTTCAATATTTAAAATCTATTCTAAAAAATTTAACATTTTATAAAAATGTCGCAAAATGAGTTCTTGCCGCAAAATAGGCATAATACTATATAGAGTAATGTTCATATTACCCTAAATATAAATTTATAAAAAGTAGATTATTTTTGGATATTTTTAATATTTTTATGTTCTATATTCTATATCCATACTTCATTGTTTTTACCATTAAATTTAACTTAAACAAAAAGAACGTCACTCATATATGGGAGACACGGCGCGGAATATATTGAAACTTAACATTGTTGAAATCTTATAATTTTATCAAGAAATTCAAATGAAAACCTTAAACATTATCATAAATTATCCTTTAAATTTTTATTCTCTATTAGTCAACATTATCCTATTTCTTCTTAGGTTGAAACCCTCAAAAATGTGTGTATTTATACTTGAATGAAAGATTGACAAATATAGTGGATACTAAAATTCTAATAAATCATTAATAAATTATTTTTCCATTGATTTTAAAATGAATTTAATAATAAAAATGAATAAGTCTGTTTTTTACTTTATATCAATAACTTTTATATTTTAGAGTTTGAATTTTATTCAAATAAATACATTTAGGAGTCTTATTACTTAAAATTATAAAAAATGAATTTATTAATAGAAGCAAGCATTGGTATTTTATTTAGAGACTTAAATAATAAACATTATCATTTTATACATTTTTTATTTATTATTGCTATAACAGATACTTAAAAACCAATTATATTTATGTTTCTTGATATTAATATTTTAAATTTTAATAAAATATTAGAGATAAAACGTAAAGAAACTTTGTCGCTCATGAACCAAAATTAATATACAAATATCATATCACTTTAAGATACTGAATTTATATTATAAAATAAATAGAATTTGATATTTGTAAAATATTAATTAAAAAACCCATGAAAAGCAAGGTTAAAAAATATATATAGATATATATATGTGTATATATATCACCGATTTATTTAACCATTTAATTAATAAAAAACCCTTTTGTTCCAAACTGTATCAATGTTATCATAATTTTGTTAAAAGGGTATCATTGTCGCTTTATAATAACAAGAATTTATGATAATATTAAATATTTTGTTCCTTTCAGTATAATTTATATAAAAATAAATATTCATATTTCTATAGAAAGAGGTTATTTTATTAATATTTTATATTATTTTAAAAAATGTAAGATAAAAGTGATCTACTCTTATATTTTATCTACTTTTTTAATACATTTAAGAATTTATATGCGAGTATAAATTCGGTATAATCTACAGTTTCGATATAAAATGTTAAAATTACTTTTTGGGTTGGTGCTTTTGAATCTTATTGATGTATAAAAACACATCTATTTTTAGTCTGGTTGTTGGAAGAGTGAGGAGTTGAATTCAAATACAAACGTATAAATATAGTGATGTTATTATAGGTTTTACCATTTGTATTATGATAATAAAAATGTAGGAAGGAAAAATATTTATTGCTAAAGAATTTTTTGGGCTTCTTAAAGAACAACAAATAGCAATATTTGCCAAACTATTTAAATCTAATGATACAATAGTATAAAATATATATTATCAAAAAGGTTTACGAGCTTCATCTAGGAAATAATTATGAAAGTGTACAAAACATTGTAGATTTGATGTTAATATAATAGTTGAAATTTAATTTCAATATTTCTCTTACAAATACAACATTTTTTGTGGATTCTGTAACTAAATTTTAATATATTATAGAATCATGTAAATGCTCACATTGAAGTCAATAAAGATATTCTAGTAATGTAATTTTTAATTTTTAGAAACTCGTAATGGGTGACTACTGGACTAGTCAATTTGTAATTTTTTTTGTTTACTTAAGAAATTAAATTTTCTTTTAATAGGTAATGATACTGAATTAAAAAAAATAAATTTTGATTCCCTCATGTGTATAGAAATAATATAATTTAGATATTGATGTTAATTATACAATAACCAAACTCAATGAGGAAGAATATTCTTCAAATATATTTACAATTGATATAGAAAATATATTCAGTACTTTTAAAATAGTAAACTTACATAAAAATTTAAGAAACTATTTTTTACAACATATAAGCCTGTAAAATATATAATTGTTAAAGATGTATTTAAAATTAAATGGTATATAGATTAAATATGATACTAAAAATATTATAAAAAAGGTAATAAGGTATAACAAAATTAAGTACAATATGTTACAACCTATGGAATCCCCTAAAATAGTATAATTTCTTTATTTAAAGGAAAAATTCAAGGTTTGTAATCTTAATGGAATCAAAAGCTTATCAAAAGTTGTCATTTTATAAATTTTAGGAATTTACCAGCTTCATAAAAATTAATGATACTCATTTTCTATACATTGAACAACCTGGAAGTGAACCATTATCGATTGTAAAATTTATAATACTTTTAGAATTTTAGTTTTAAGGTAGAAAACCTAGGAACTTTTAATTTATTTTACGTATATACAAATTATATAGCTATAGAATTCAGCAGTTGTTAAAATAATTAACAGATATAATTATATAGTATTTATTATTAAAAATAAGAGTTTTTCAATAAGAAATTTTAGTTCAGGATTTGTAATTAAACATAATAAATAGTTCATTCAATATGATTATTTTCCTGGTGTTGTTTCAAGTATCCATTTTAAAAGGTTGGCTAGAGTAAATAAAATTAATTGTTTAGGAAGAAAAATTTTATGCAAAATATCACCCTAATGTAAGATTTTATTTATTTCAAGACTTATATCAATAATAGTACAGTTTATGATGATTTTAATAAGAAAAATATAAATGGTTATGCTGTAAACTTTTTATTATTTTTTAGTTTGTTAAAATATATTCAAAAAGTCATATTAAGGTATAAAGTTTATTATAAGAGGAATTTGAATTAGTTAACACCGAAATTTATGAAATATTTACCAGTATATATGTATTGTTATTAATTGTAATAGGACTATATTTTTCCACACTGGTCCGTTGCAAACGTATTAATTTAACTAATATTGTTAAGTATTACAATGATAATGTAACAATTTGTTTGGAAATTCTCTAGGATAGTAGAATTTTAATTTTCACTCTTTATTTTCACTTTTTAATGAGGAATAAGAATTATGAAAATCAGATTTTTTTAACTAAAAAATGTTTGTATAAAATCCAATTTTTGTGTTGGTTTATCACATCAAGGTTTTTTACAATTTAAATATAAAATTTGGAAGGACTATTTAAAGGGTGGAGATTTTTCATTTTGGTAGTATGAAATAAAATTTTTGCAAGGTTTATAATTAATTTAGATTAATGTTAAGGAAAAAATCCAGTTGATCCATTTATTTTTAAACTGGTCCAAACTAATCATAGTTTTTTTATTTAAGTTTTGGCGGGAAAATATAAATATATTTTCCCGCCAACTTGTGCAAAAATCTAGTTGATCCGTAGTGGCATATATTATTAACTACATGTAACTTAATTTTAAAGTGGAATGGATCCTACATCATTCTGATAATAATTTTAATCAGATCAATTCTATAATTGGTAGTATTTTATTTTTAATGCCATAATTGAATACATCTTAAAGATATATTTATCTGACATTCGACTGGATACGTAAAAATTTTGAAAAAATTGACAGTTGAATTCACTATTTTCCCTAGTATACTAAAACATAGTCTTTCCAGTCTATTTCCCATCCACCATTAAATAAACGGAAATAGTGTAGATTCAAGATTTGACGGCGATTAAGACAGAACCGAAAAAATTTCGGAATTTCTTTGTTTTGAGCCCCCTATGAACTTTCGAAACATCCAAATTAACTCAATTATTATATATAAATAAGTATCAAATAATGAAACATTTATAAATAAGAGTAATAATAATTTTATAAAAACGTTTAATTATTCAATTGGTTAATTTACAACATTGTTGCATGCCTTAAAAATTTAAAAAAAGAATAATCTCCAAACATTTTTAAAAAATGAAACTCATCTAGATGTGATTGAAGCAAATACAAAGTTGTTCCGTATTTTTTCTTAATAATTAAATGTTCAGAATGTCCACACCAACATTTAAGTCGTTTGGTGTTTGCTCCCATAAGTGGGTTAACAAGTTTTTCTTCATGTTTAAAAACCGTGTGCTCCCAATTTTTTGAATTCCCAATTTGTTGAAATCCCTATTTTTTGAATTCCATATTTTTTGAATTCCCGATGTTTTAAATTCCTATTTTATTAAATTCTATTTTTTTGAATTCTTTTTTTTTAAATTCCCGGTTTTTTGAATTCCCGATTTTTTAAATTCCATATTTTTTGAATTCCATATTTTTTGAATTTCCGATGTTTTAAATTCCCAATATTTTGAATTCCCGATGTTTTGAATTCCATATTTTTCGAATTCCCGTTTTTTTGAATTCCTATTTTTTTGAATTCTTTTTTTTTTGAATTCCATATTTTTTGAATTCCCGATGTTTTAAATTCCTATTTTTTTAAATTCTATTTTTTTGAATTCCCGTTTTTTTGAATTGTCTATTTTTTGAATTCCCTATTTTTTAAATTTCCGATGTTTTGAATTCCATATTTTTTGAATTACCGATGTTTTAAATTCCTATTTTTTTAAATTCTATTTTTTTGAATTCCCGATGTTTTATATTCCATATTTTTTGAATTCCCGGTTTTTTGAATTCCATATTTTTTGAATTCCCGATGTTTTAAATTCCTATTTTTTTGAATTCTCTTTTTTTTGAATTCCTGATGTTTTGAATTCCTGTTTTTTTGAATTCCCGATTTTTTGAATTCCTGTTTTTTTGAATTCTCTATTTT
>CAKKLC010003266.1:11520-22393 GCA_918559645.1 Ceratonova shasta | reverse complement strand
GAATTCCTTTTTTTTTTGAATTCCTATTTTTTTGAATTTTTTTTTTAAATTCCCGGTTTTTTGAATTCCCGATGTTTTGAATTCCTCGATTTTTTGAATTCTCAATGTTTTGAATTCCCTATTTTTTAAATTTCCGATTTTTTGAATTCCCAATGTTTTGAATTCCCTATTTTTTGAATTCTCTATTTTTTGAATTCCTAATTTTTTGAATTCCCTATTTTTTGAATTTCTGATGTTTTGAATTCTTGTTTTTTTAAATTCTCTATTTTTTGAATTCTTTATTTTTTGAATTCCCAATGTTTTGAATTCCTCGATTTTTTGAATTACCGATGTTTTGAATTCTCTATTTTTTGAATTTCCAATTTTTTGATTTTCTGATATTTTATTTTGATAAAACTTAGTCCGTAAATAATTGTTGTTACAAATTCTTCAAAGCAACAAAAATTTACAAAAACTCAGGTGACTTTTTATAGAAAATGACTAATTAATTAAATAAATTTTATTGCATTTGATGAACCTTACATTAATTCAGACAAATCAATTATTTGATTAACATAATCCTTCTTGATTCTCATAAGACTTTTATCGATCTAAAAGAATATTTTTCTTCTTATTTTAGGTGTTGCCCCCATTACTAAGCGCATCACTTCTAGTTCGCTTTCATGATGTGTTTTTCTCAATATGTCGACAACTTAGTATAAGTTTGGATTGCTTTTATTAATCGTCTTGTTAAGCTTTGAGTTGAATCCTTCATCGTAATTATTACTACCAGGATAGCTATTTTCATAATAAGACCAAATTTCACGATTAAATAATGAAACATTGTTATTAATCCAGTTGGTTTCTATATAAGTAACAAAATTATTCGCCTGTTCATTTTTCGTAAAAGCAAGTGTTATAAGAATGCCACGTCCTTCATATATCTTTTTTACTGATACGAATGGTAGTGCTATAAATAGCCTTCAAAACCTTTTAAATTTAATTCCATCGATGTGTAGTCCCCGCAAACCCAGGCCATCCATTTTTTGCCGAATAGCTTGAGCAAAGTGAAAATAACATCCCTTTATACGCGACTAAGGAAACTTATCAGCTAATACTCTAAACATTGCATATTCAAAATTAATTATTATGTTGACTGGATTCAAAGTGAGAAGGTTTTGAGATAGTCTGTTGTTGATGAAATCAAACAATCTAAAATATATAACATGTTTTTTTTTTCTAAAAAAGCGTAAAAAATAGCGAATTTTTATTGTTTATATGTAATGTAAACAATATAAAGCTGATAAAATAGCGATGAATAGCTCTTAAATATGCCATCCATATGCAGAGTATATTGGCCACCTCTGATAACCTTTTTTTATAAAATTGATGTCACCAAACAACAATATTCTTCCTTCCATATCATGGTCTGCTATCGACAATTCCGGATTTGTAATGGGTTTTGTATATCTGTCATCTAAATTAAAACCAAATGGGCACGAAAAAGCACCATATGTGCGCTTATAAGAACAAACTGTTGTTTTTACGGATGTATAAGATGTTAAATGCTTATAATTAGCTCTATCAGCCTGGTTTTTAATTGGTATAGACTCAAGCAAAGTTTGGTCATTCACACTTTTCGGCCCTTAAATGGGTTTTCTTCCACAATATATCCCATCCTTCTTTTCAATTGTATTCTAGTTCTTCTAGAATCGTCAACGAGGTGATTGTGGTAATTTTTGAGTTTTTTAATACAACCATCATTTGTTATAAGAGTAACAGTACAACTTAAGTTTTGACATTTCCAATACCGGTTTATAGTGGGCTTGCAACCATTTTTAACAAACGAGTATCCATTAATGATAAGTGTTAAAATGTTGTTATTCTTTATAATCCATTGTATGGTATGTTCGCTGTGATCCATTTAAGGGCAATATTTTTGTTTAAAGATAAAACTGATTTTTTTAAAATGAATTAATAGTTATAGATTGAGATTTAAATAAACAGGAATTCAACAAATTTAGAATTCAAAAAACGGTACTAAACCTATATAAAACTTCCTGATCATAACCACATGATCTAATGGGCTGCCCTTTTTTTTCACCGAAAATTTTGAACCTCAAAATGGAATTGGAAAACACAGATCTCAATAAATTTCTCACAACATCTACACGTGGTGGACAGAAACTCATTTATAGCGGTTATGGCTACAATTTTAAAGATATATCTGATAATTTAAAAATTTGGAGATGTTGCAAAAGAGGGTGCAATGGTACTTTAAAAACATCCATTAACAATTTTCTTTTAGGAGAAAAAGAACATTCGCACCCAAGAGCATATGATAAGAATAGAGACGATCATATACTGGAATTGATAAGAAATCGAGCTATGGAAACATCAGAGACGCCGAGAGATATAGTTTGAAGATATTTATTGACGAAAATGCTACAGAAAGTACTAGGCATTTATTAAAATATCTAACCGAGCATGTAGCTACAACAAGAAAAATGTTAGTTTTGGGATGGATGATGATGAACCTAATGAAATCAAACATACTTTGACAACATGAAATTTTTATTATTTGATTCAGGAAAAGATAATTATAATTGAATATTAATATTTTCTACTAATACTAATTTAATTCATCTTTCTAACAATAGCACGTGGATAATTGATGGAACATTCAAGATAGCTCCTTCAGATTTTAAACAGATAGTTACTATTCAGACACAAATTAGAAGTGTATTTGTAGGTCTGGTATATGCATTGTTGTCAAAAAAGGATTTAGAAAGTTATGATTTACTTTTTTCAACCCTTACTATCAAATTTGATGTTTAAAGCCCATTAATATTATTTCTGATTTTGAGATTGGTTCAGTTTCAAGCTTGAGAAACTGGTTTCCAAATTCAACTCTAAATGGTTGTTTATTCCATTTAAGTCAAATAGTATGGAGGAAAATTCAACAGCTTGGATTATCCTCCTTGTATTTATCTGATAGTAAATTTTCTTGGTAAATTCGTCTGCTTTTATCTTTATGTTTTGTTCCACCATCTGATATACCCAAATTATGTGATTGCTTATTAACTGCCTGTATAAACAATAAATCATGCAAAAGCACAATAATGTGCATCGAATGGTTTAAAATAAAGTTTTGTGATATAACAGAAGCTGTAAGTACACATAACCCATTTTTTTTGTCTGTATTTCAACGTATTATTAATTGCATTCCTAGAACTGCTAAGAGTTTAGTAGGATACCATAGGCACCTAAAGAATGTATGCAATACTACTAATCCAAGCCTTCTTAGTGTAGGAAAAGAATTAATAATTGAGCATCAATTTATGACTAAAAAAATCAAAGATTCTCATAAAAATTATTGGACAAGAAGGAGTATTAACAAAAATCGAAAAAAGAGGATTTGGATTTTATAGTTGAAAATTATGATAGCTATTATGATGTTGAATACTTAGAAGCTATTGCATATGCGTTTACTTTCATGTGATATAAATATTTATTTTTCTTTTTATTTATTTTTTATTCCGGGTAAAAAACCCCTACCCGTTCTAATGTTATTGTATGCAGCCTAGTTGTCACTAATGATTTTTGTTCCTTCTGCGACAAATTCTTTAATAATAAGGATAAAAGTTGCAGCTTCAAGTTTTTCAAAATTAAAATTCTAACATGGTAGGATGGTCTTGCACTAATGGAAAAGCCAAGGTCCTTGAATTTTTTGCACAGTAGTTGTTTCTCCTCAAATGATCATCAGGCGTACTTTCTGCTTTTAAATTACCTAATAACATCGCTATGATATTTTATTTTACCTCGAACAAGACTATCATCGATCATTAAAATACGTCGGATTGCTCGCATGTTAGACTCATTCTTTCTGTAATAAGACATGATATTTGGTATGTAAATACACCAATTATCCATAGTAACACTTTACTTTACATCCAGATTTTGCATTATTCCTTATTGTGTTTTCCTTTATTATATTAGTACATTATTTTCAAACTTTTTTGAACACTCAATTTTTGCGAGGTCTTTTCTTTCTTGTCACCTTAAAGTGTAATAACAGTATTCGTAATTGCAATCAAAATTTTCATTAAATATTGAATGTTCATTTTTGCAAGTTACCATAGCACAAGGTAAAACTTAAATCGCAATCTTTAAGATTCTTTATTCTAAGTTTAGCTAATTTCAGTGCACATGTTAAACACGCCTTTTCTAATAGATTTGAAATTACGTTAGTATCTTGCAACACGTTGTAAAATTCTTATTGCATCGTTTACTGTATTATAAAATTCCTCTTGATTTATAAATGGGTTTTAAAAATAATAATTTCATTTAATTAGGGTTCAAAATTTTCATAGGGGTTCGAAACAAAGGAATACCAAAGGTCTTCTTTTGATTTAAAAAAGTAGATAATACCATTAATCTATGAAAACAAATTATACGCATAGAATCCATCTACAGTTATAAAATTTAAGCAGTTTTTATCTCTTTATTTAATAGAAAATCATGGTGATTTTTGAAATTTGGATATTTGAAAAACCATGGTTTAATTTTGCAAAAAGTGATGTCTATGTGTAAAACTATATCTGCTAGTTATTTAAATTCAAAAATTCAAATTATCTACATAATCAAATTTGGCGGGAAATTATTTAGTTGAAAACACTATTGTTTATATTTTTGATCTTAATTGAATACTATTATGATTTTAAGTTATGAAAAGATATTTTAACATAATGCTTTAATAAGTAATTAGTAAGTTTTTTCTGTATATAATAAAGAGAAAAATTAAGTATTAGTATTTTCGGTGATAATACATAAAAATATATATACTCTTCATTTTTTTGGTTCATGTAAATATATATCTTTTATTACCAAAAATAAACGGCCAAGGACACAGTTGAATTTAAAAGAATGATAAATAGATTTACAAACATGTAATTAATATCATGTATGATGAACAACAACTACCTATGCAGAGAAATGATATGTACAGTCTGCATTCTAAAAAAAAATACCCACAGTGACTTTTTTTTCCAAAGTGTTCGTTAAAAATAACGAACACTAATATATAATTACATTATAAATTAACAAAACAACAATTAAATATTAAATGTCAAAAATAACGCCGAATCGGATCAAAACAACCAAATATTATTAAAAAAACAACTTTTTATTCTTTTTTTCTTAAATAGTCGAGAATTGTATTAAATTTTTTGATTCCACTATTCTCGAATCCAGTTTTAAAAGTGTAAAAACTGCTTAATAATTCAGCTGGGTTTCCGTGAGATAGAGTTCAATATCTTTCAGCCGATCTTAAAATTTCTGCTTTTTAAGTTTATCGATGTTAATAGACGATTCGTCTTCTTCATTCCCGTCTTTAAGATTATCAACTTTAGAAACATCTTCACCTTTATTTTGGCATCCAGTTCAGCTTATAGCTCTTCTTTGGATAAATATTCTAGATGATAGCCGATAAAATCGTTAGAATCTTGCTCAACAATTGGCGTGGCGTTTAATTTTGAAATATTCAACATAGAGTTCTTCAATGCTTTCTTATAGCAATTAATTATAGTTTCCGTTGTACCCTCAGTCCAAGAATCTATATTCAGAAGAAGTGCATCGATCAATTTAAACTTCTTTACGATATCATAATATGTTTCTTCCGATTCTAGATCATGTTCGAGATTAAGTTTGTTTTTGAGCTTTCTTTTATAAATTGACTTGAAGGACTAAATTATTCCTTGATGCAGTGGCTGTAAACGGAAAGTTACATTAAACAAGAAGTATAATAATTCAATGTTGATATATTCGACGCCCACATGGTGAACGGGAGCATTATCAACGTCAACAACATTTTCCTATCTTCCGATTTAGTTTGTTCGTTCAAATCATGCAGCCATCTGTAAAAAAAATAAGTTCTAATCCAAGCCTTTTAATTTAATTCATAAGAAATGGGTATCCTTTTAAAATTTAGATTCTTAAAACCTCTCGGGTTCTTTGATTTTCCAATAAGCAGAGGCTTTATCTTTTCTCCCGTCATACTGGCACAGAACAATAATGTTACGCGATCTTAACTAAACTTTCCACTAATCTGATTCTCATCAGCGTTTCATAGATTTCTAGTTGGCGTGGCTTTATAGAAAAAGCCCGTCTTACAACAGTTAAAAACATTTTCTGGCCTATAAGTCTTCAATTTTTCGGAATATACTGTCTTAATATATTCTATTTTGTTGTCATTAACCATTCCTGATTCGCCAGAGATCTTCTTGGAGCTAATTTGATGCATCGTCTTGAAGCTTTTTACCCAGCCATCAAAAGCACAATAATTTTTGAGACCACACGATTTAGCCATCTTTACAGCTGTATTTTGCAGGTCTGAATCTTGAATTGTTACCCACTTACTTCTTTTCATTACAAACTATTCAAACAATTTGCAATCAAAAACACTATTTCTAAAGCTAGTCACAACATTTTAGGTGTTTTTTTATTACATTATATTCTAATAGTTTAAATCTGTTCTTTAAAATCCCGTTAAAAGTACCCAAAGGTACACCACACTCTTTTGCAAGATCTCGCTGAGAAAGGAATCGAATCTTAGATTAAAAATCTATGATTTCTATTTTTTCTTCAAGTGAAAGTCTTAATTTATTTATTTTTTCGTTGATGTTTGACATTTTAGGGATGGAATAAAATAAAAACTTATATCAACAGAATTTTTGGAAATTTTCGTTATTAAAAGTCCATTCTGTTCGTTATTCGAGGTAAACTTTCAATGTAATATATCTTCGAGGTAATCAAAAAAGTACTAGATGTTTGTTAATTGAAAGTGTTCGTTATTCACAACATTCGTTATTTAGAGTTTTGACAGTATATCCTTCAACTCATTTGTGAAATCAAAGGCATGTGCACCAGTAAAGAACATTATTGGATGAAGATGCAATAACAAGCAGTGTTTAAAATATAGGTCTAGAGTTTTGATAAGATAACATACTTTTTTTTGTTTGCCGATTGATTTTTTAACTTTTTTTTAATTTTTAATTAGCTGAAACAAAGGATATTAAATCTCGAAACCCATTGAATTTCTTAATATTAGCCGTCCTAATATGGGAAAAATCAAAAATAAAATGATTGAATTGATGGGTGAAATTAATTTTAAAAATGATAAATTGGGCTGTCCCGGGGAATAATTAACATTGGAGAAACGATGTTAAATTATAATACAAAAGCCATCGGGCAGCTCACCAACTAACAAAACTAATGCTTTAGTAATTGTCGAATGCAACCCTCATTTTATTCGTGTTTTGGCAAAGGTAATACCTTACAAATGAGCAATCACAATCTTTGAAATTATTAATGCTAATGTTGTGAATGGATGTAATATTTTTATTGATGATCATATAAGTTACTCTAAATGCATTGTTTTTCAATCATGGAACCGTGTGTCATAGTTTTAATTTTGTAACCCCGTCTTATGGAATACATCATCAGCATGTTCAGTCCATTAATAATGCAATTAAGAAAGAAATTAAAAAAAAAAAAGAAATTCCAACATTTTAGAGAAGAATTTTTGAATTAATTATGTTGGTTATTTAATAACAAAGAAAGGCGCCTTGAAAAAATATTAGATTTAATTAAACTTTAATTATTTTTTTTTGCGATTTTTTTTTCATTATCTATTATTTTTAATTCTGTTAGTTCTGGCAATAATATTGTCATATCATAATCTAGGAAAGGTATATTAATGAAGAAATTATAGATTTCTATAAATGAACTAATCATATGATGCAAATTTTAAAATAAGAAAATCTCGAGAGTTTAAATAATATTGTCGTGATTATAAATCTACTTTAACTTGATTGTTAATAAAAATAAATGGAGTCTTAGTACTTGATTGACATATGAGATATACTGAAAAACATTTTGTTATATCATATAGAGTATCATATTAATTACAGTTTAAGAATTTATACCTAACAAAAAACTTTGTTTTATACGTTTAAAAATTCAAGTTACAGAAAATGATTTGTGATTTAATATATTTTTATTCTTAAATTAATGATGGCTATAAATTAAACTCTAGATTTGACTTTTTTGTGAAACATCGCTTGAAACACCTAAACATGGTATATTTAGGATATAATCAGAAATGTTACTAGTTATAAGAACTTTTTCAAGATGTAAATTTAAATTTAAAAACAATGTAAATGAAGTTGATGAATTGATCGGGTAATTTTTTAAAAGTGCTGGTATAACACTGGGATCAGTTGAAATTTATTTAACAAAAAATTAACCGTTATAAAAATAAACTAATTTGAAGATTTTGTTAAAAAAATCAAGTGCTGAAGAATTATTAAATTACTGTCACGACAAAAAATTGCTCAGACATTAAATGAAATGTTAAACTTGTAAACTATCAATAAAAATTGAAAAAAAGAGTTTTTGTGTCGAAAAATACTGTTGGCGGTGCTAAAAGAAAGAATGTTTATCAAGATATAAGATAACTTTTATATAAGCAAATTCATTTTTTACTGATTTAAATGCAAGCTTGCGCGTTAGTCTGATTAGCTGGAAAGCAGCCTGACCATAGTATTATAAAAACTTTGGCTATAACTAATTCAATCTACAGGAAGATTGAAAAATAGTTAGTTGTTTTAATGAAGAAAGATAACAATGAAATCAATCAAATTGGCAAGATTAAATAAAATTGTCCACCTTGACCAGACTATTCTAAATTATAAGTGCAAAACTAACGCGATATGTATTTTTGAGCTTAATAAAATAAGCGGATCCATTAAACATGTGTGGGCTGAAATGATCTCGGAAAAGAAATCGTTTACACTTTTTCCAATTATCAATTAATATTGTTCAAGAATTTCCAACTATCCACACCAATGAACTTAAAACTTATCTTTCATTGGGAAATTAAATTTTACTCACTTAACAATTTGTCATAAGTATGCATTCGTTGACTCTATAACGAACATACACACGCAAGCAGTTGAGATTTTTTACAAAGAATTAAAATTTTTATTTAAGTTTAGAAAGCGAATAAAAACCAATACAAGATGCGATTTTTTGACTGAATTTATTTTGCTTTGCAATAACAAGTTTGATTTACTGAAAACCCTAATTCTTTTAATTCAATTTTATGGGTTTTTTTTGGTATTTAATTTTCGCTGATCTAGATAATTTACAAAACTTTTTAAATATAATTTTTAACCAATGAATATTTAGATTTATTAAAAATACATAAATTTATGGTGATATTGCAAGAATCTTATTTTCATTTAATTTAGTGTTGTAAAACTTAAATTTTTTTTAATTTAATCTAGAAATCTAATAAAAAAACATTAATATAATGATTAATGTTCTTTAAAATATTTTTTTTACTGTTATGAAGAACATTAATTTGCGTTTTCAAAGGTTGAAACCCCTATAAATGTGTATATTCATGACAAGATGAAAGAAAAATAAATATAATGTATACTAAAGTTTAAATAAAAAGTAGATTTATATAATTTTAATTATTGATATTAGTAAAAGACCGTTAAATTATAAATAGTCGATTTATAGATCCTAATATAATTAAAAATATTATTTATCATATTTTATTAATATACTATTTACTCAATAAAACTAATAAAAAATTTATCAATAAAAATTAATATAATCTAACATTTTTAATACTTTTTAGAATTAAAATAAGTATAAATTTGGTATTAATCTACAGGCACGATACTAAATGTTACAATTGATGTTTGGGTTGTTATTTTTGAATCTTATTGATTTGTACATTCACCATTTATTTTAAGTCCAAATTATGGTTGAGTTTAGAAATTAGATGATTCTAAAAACATGAAACTATAGTTACAATAAAATAATGTAACTTAGCTTGGGAATATTTCTATAACAAATGAGAACTTTGGCTTGATTAAACAAGAAAATATAAAAAATTTTCAAAAATATTTAAGATTTAAAATAATATGATAAAAAAATACATTATGAATACAACTATTATGAAGAATCTAGTAAATAAATAGTTATATTTTGTTAATGAGGTTAATTATTCAATAAATATGAAAATATATAGACAGTATTTATTGGATATAAGCTATCAGTTAAACGATTTTATTTAAATACCGCTTTTATAGCGTTTTTTTATCAATTTAATAATTATTGCAATGAATTTCATAACTGTTGCAATCAATATCATCATCGTTGCAATCAATATCATAATCGTTGTAATCAATATCATCATCGTTGCAATCAATATCATAATCGTTGTAATCAATATCATCGTCATTGCAATCAATAATGATATTGTTGTAATCAATATACTAAGTTTTGCAATCAATATCATAATCGTTGTAATCAATATCATCATCGTTGCAATCAATATCATCGTCATTGCAATCAATAATGATATTGTTGTAATCAATATACTAAGTTTTGTAATCAAAATCATCGTCATTGCAATCAATAATGATATTGTTGTAATCAATATACTAAGTTTTGTAATCAATGTCATCGTCATTGCAATCAATATCATAACTGTTGCAATCAATACCATAATCGTTGCAATCAATATCATCATCGTTTCAATCAATATCATAATTGTTTCAATCAATATCATCATGGTTGTAATCAATATCGTTATTTTAGTAATCAATATCATCGTCCTTGCAATCAATATCGTAATTGTTGTAATCAATATCATAATAAGTTAATAATTTTATAGAAATAAACCCTCATGGTTAATTCTTCTATAGATAATAAAATGTATAGAATTGACTTAAGTTTAGAAATGGACGAAGAACTAAAAACATCATATGATGATAAAACGTCTCAATAAGAAGGCACCAATTCACAAGTATTTTGA
>CAKKLC010003266.1:0-10961 GCA_918559645.1 Ceratonova shasta | reverse complement strand
ACACGGCCTAGCAGAGGAAGAAGCAAAAAAGGTGAATCAGCCCATCTAAAAGTCTCGGAGCTAGAAGTAGAAATATTTCCGTCGTCGCAGCTATGAGTAAGTATGGTATGAAATACCATTTAATTTATGAAAGGGCTGTAACTGGCGAAGATTTCAAAAGTTGTCTAAAAGAAATTAATGAAAGTTGTCTCCGTTCGGCATAACAATAATGATTTCTATAATGGAAATGCTCGCATCTACAGCTACACAGGACTGATCGAAGACGAACAATTTTCTTCCTATCAACTTAGATACCTTCCCCCTTATTCACCATTTTTAAATTCTATTGATAACGAATTTTCAGTTTGGAAAAATAACGTTATTCGAAGTAATACATGAAACGAATTCTAATTAAGAAGGTATATTTTTGAAAAATTAAATAAGATTACATCTGAAAACTTTGGTGCTTTTTATCGAAAGATGCTTGGTTATTTGCAGAAGGCTGAAATGTTACAGAAAATTCTAGAATAATAAACTGATTTTTAAAGTTTTTTTATGATATTAATTGCAACAATTATGATATTAATTCTAACAGTTATGAAATCGATTGCAACAATTATGAAATTTATTGCAAAGATTATGATATTGATTGCGACATTTATGAAAATGATTGCAACAATTATGATATTGATCGCAATAATTATGATATTGATTGCAACAGTTATGATATTGATTGCAACAGTTATGAAAATGATTGCAACAATTATGATATTGATCGATAAATTATGATATTGATCGCAACAATCATCATATTGATTGTAACAATTATGATATTGATTGCAACAATTACGAAAATAATTGCAACAATTATGATATTGATCGATAAATTATGATATTGATCGCAATAATTATGATATTATTTGCAACAGTTATGAAAATGATTGCAAAAATTATGATATTGATCGCAACAATTATGTAAATTTGATTACAAAATATGATATTGATTGCAACAGTTATGAAATTGATTGCAACAGTAATGAAATCGATTGCAACAATTACGATATTGATCGCAACAGTTATGAAATTGATTGCAACAATTATGGTAACGATTGCAACAATTACGATATTGATTAAAACAGGTAAGATCTTGATTGCAACAATTATGATATTGATCGCAACAGTTATGAAATTGTGCAACAATTATGATATTGATTGCAACAGTTATGAAAATGATTGCAACAATTATGATATTGATCGATAAATTATGATATTGATCGCAACAATAATGATATTGATTGCAACAATTACGAAAATGATTGCAGCAATTACGAAAATGATTGCAATAATTAAGATATTGATCGATAAACTATGATATTGATCGCAATAATTATGATATTATTTGCAACAGTTATGAAAATGATTGCAAAAATTATGATATTGATCGCAACAATTATGTAAATTTGATTACAGAATATGATATTGATTGCAACAGTTATGAAATTGATTGCAACAATAATGGTATTGATCGCAACAATTATGGTAACGATTGCAACAATTACGATATTGATTGCAACAGGTATGATATTGATCGCAACAATTATGGTAACGATTGCAACAATTATGATATTGACTGCATCAATTATGATATTTTTAGCAAAAGTTATGATATTGATTGCAACAGTTATGAAATTGTGCAACAATTATGATATTGATCGCAAAAATTACGATATTGATTGCAACAACTGTGATATTGATTGCAATAATTGTGATATTGATCGCAAAAATTATGATATTGATTGCAACAGTTATGATATTGATTGCAATAATTATGAAATTGATCGCAACAATTACGATATTGATTGCAAAGTTTATGAAATTGATCGAAAAACCCTATATAATTATTAAGCTTAGATATATAAATTTTAGTATTTCAATTTTTAAACATAAATATGTAACAATCTTGATTTTTATATTTACTTTAGTTCCCAAAATATCGTATTAAATATAATAAATTTTGTAATATCTAGTACAATAAGCTAGAACCTATGAATTCACATAAAATAGTATAGTTTCTTCTTTTTAAAAAAAATTTGAGGTTTCTAATTCTAATAAAATTCAAAGCTTTATAAAAGTTATTAGGTTATAAGTTTTATATATTAAAAACCGTCATAAAAATAAAATATATTCATTATGTGTACATTGAAAAACCCGAAAGTCAACCATTAACGAACCCAAAATTTATAAAACTTTTTTTATTTTAGTTTTAAGTTAGAAAACGTAGAAATTTAAAATTTCCAATACGTAATTCAAAATTGTATATCTATAGTATGATATAATTGCAAAAGTCTCCAATCAAGATGGTTGTACAGTAATTTATTTTAAAAAATAGCATTTTATGTAATATTTGTAAATTTAACAATAGTAATTAAAAATAATAATTATTAGTCCATTATTTATCATTATTGTCCTACTGAAATAATTGAAAAAGGTAGAAATATCACCAAATACTCTTTAAACGTAAGACCTAATTAGATTTAAAACTTATTTTACTAGTGATAATGTATATAGTGATTTCTGTAATGAAAATGTAGCTTAAAATGCCGTAATCTTTTAAATATATTTGGATCGATTCAAATAAATTCAAAATATTCTATTAAGAAACGAAAATTATTATTATAGAAATTATAATTAGACAACTATGAAATCTATAATACAAATACTAGCATATTTGTATTACTTAAGGTCTTAAGAATTATGATTTCCCACACGAGGTCATTTCAAATGTAAGAATTTAACTAATAGTATTTAGATTAATATTTATGAAAAAACTAAATCTTGTTTTGAAATTTTCTAGGATAGTAAAAATTTTCCAGAATAAAGTTTCTATTAAACAAGAATAATTTAAATTTAATTCAATTTTTGAGTTAATTTATAATCTTATAGAGTTTTCTGGTACCACGATATTTTGTCCCCGAAAATTTTTAATACGAAAATACTTTTTAACAATATTTATTGTTGTGATTATGCTATATACCTCATGTGTTGTACTCCTAATCAATAACTAACTTTTTTCCATAACTTTGCAAATGATTATGTAAAAATTAATGATAAAATAAAAGAACTACTAAATAACAATGGTCTAATTTAGTAATTAAATTCAAATAAAAATATTTAGATAGGGCAAACATTTGATTTTAACTAACTAATTTATTATGTTGTAAAGTATTCAGATAACTTATCAAGCCAATGAGTTATATTATTGTAGGAATTTTTTCTTTCAACTTCCAATCAAATAAATTCGTCTAATAAGACATACTTCATTATACACGCCAGAACTTCTCCATTACTTATTCTTAGGTATTTCTGCATAATTGCTTCTTCTTCTTTTATTAAAGTTTCCAGAAAGGGTAAAAAAAACTATTATTTAACGTTGAAATTGTATTTCTAAAGGCATTATGCCATTCTTTTAAAGCATTATTGGTTCTTGGGGTATGTTGCAGATCACATTGCTTTATTTGCCATATATTAGGTGAAAACATTGCCGTTTGACTTTGATTATAGCTATTTATTTCCCCTATATATGTATGATAAAAATAATCATATATTTCAAGTGCGAAGCTTCATGGCATTGATACAAAATTTCTATAAATACTTTTCTAATCTCAGTTTCATTAGTAAGAAAAGCTAGAGCAGGCAACCTTTTTATTAATATTTTATACTTCGAATTTGTTTGGTAGGTATGCATAAGACTTTTTCCCTGTATATTTCTATTTATAGATTGATTGAGGTGCAAAAAGTACCCCTGAATTTTAGTTATAGTAAAAACCTCTGTGAGCCCTTGAACTGCAGCCTTTTTAAAATCTAATATTACTAAATCTGGATTTAGTTCAAAATCAAAATTCAATAGAATTTCTTACATTTTTATATAAGTTGATTTTCTTTTATTTGTTAATAACACAAATACCACAGGTATTACATGGTTAGCAACAATACATGATATTTTAAACAATTGTTTAAATGGAGCTGATGTTATTTTAAATTTTCCATTTATGGCCCATATTTTATTCGTTTTTAAAACATTCAGCATATGTGGCGAAAAGAACATGCAAAATTCATCACTTAGCTCATAAAAATCTAACCCCAGGCGTTAATTGTAAAAATCGCCGTTTCTAAGCCTTTCAGCATATATTCTGGTATTTTAATTGTATTCACTGTTGTAGAAACTATGGGAAATGCTTAAACCTGTATACGCTCAATCCATCTACTAAGTGCAGAGTATGAACCTAATAAATTTAGCTGGCGTGCAGTAAATCCAAGACAGCATGAATTTATTATACTTCTAACAGGCGCATATAAATCTTTTGCCATTGCTATCATCTTTTCTTTAGCCTCATAAACTTTAAGGAAAGAAGCATCTTCATAATACGTATGTAGTGTCATAATTACAAATTCGGATTCAGCAATAAAAGGTAGTTTATACTTTCCGGTTCCAGAGAAATTCCGATCTGTGCATCGCTAATGTAGTCAACCGATTTGTTCATGATGATGGTTATAAGCATATCTTAGATCTATAATCGTTGGATAAGCAGAAGTATTTAAGTTAATAATTCTCATTAAAGGTTTTAAATTATAATATTTTTTTAAATAAAATTTATAATATTAAAAATGTTCCTTGACAAAGTTTCGCCGTGACAAAATGTCGGATCACAGAGTTTTCTACACTATTTAATCGTAAAAAGATTAAAAGAACTAACAAAAAGAGTAAACTTTAATTTTTATTATTTTCAAATTACAGATTTGAAATGTTAATAATTAATTTATTCCAATTCATTCAGCCTCTTTAATATTATTAATTTTCAATGGTTAAGAATTTTATAAAATAATCTGATATTATAAGAGATATTTTAATATTGTATGGTTCATGTGATAAATGTATACTAATTAGTGAAAAAAATGGTTATTTTTTATAGTGAAATCACATTTAAAACTTGAAAAAGAAATTCACTATTTATACTAGTATTCTAAACCCCTGTCTTTTATATATTTTGTTCTCATTAACAGATTTGATAAATAAAAAATTTTCAAATTTAAAGATTTATTTAAGACTAAGGCAGATCGGGAAAATTTCGTCATATATAGAGTTTATTAACACACTAACCTTGAAATTTTATTACATATTAATAACTTTAAAAGTATAAACATGAATATATCCTTGGTGATATATTAAAGTTGAAATTATCTCCTGAATGCGCTTGATTACTATTAAGATAAAATTGCTTGATTTAATAAAAAATTTGGTTCATGAGAATTTAAAGCCCGATAGCGATTTAAAAAAAACATAAAAATGGGTGGGAAAGGTTTTAAAAGAATAATAAAAAACGAGATAGTATTCTCTGATGAGGAAATCACAAGTTTAAGAATCTCAGAGCCTTATATAAGTCAGACCTAAGCAAATTAAGGCCCGTGGACCACATGCGGCCCGCTATTAGTTTTTGTGCTGCAAGTTTACACACTGCCAAGAAAAAAACTCATTTTTAAAAATATTCAAAATGAATTTTTTTTTATTAAAGCACTAAAAATAAGAAATATATTTTTATTTTTTTACCGAAGGGGTTATCAAGGCATACTGTGTAAAAATTTAAATATTTTTACAAGTTTTTTGTTTTTTTTTAATACAGTTCTCACAACGTAAATTAATGAAAAAGTATAGTAAAAAAATGTTTTTCCTTAAAATTTAAAATTCAATTCATTAGTCAGTAATAACCTGAGTGCAGTTCGTTTCAGATTATTATACGTGTAAAAAAATTGTTTACAGTGAAATTAAAATTTATTGAATCCCTCTGAAAAATGAATAGAAAAAGAAAAATTGATTAAAAGTGCCGTGTTTTCAATGAAGAATAGAAAACTAAATATTTTTTTACGGAATTTAAAAATAAAGCTATATGTCTTATTTGTTAGGAAAGTCTAGCAGTCTTTAAAGAATATAATATTAAGAGACATTTTACTACTAAACATTCTGCATATGGATTCGACTTAACTTCTACAGCCAGGAAGGGCACTGCTGCCAAGCTAGCCGTAAATTTATCTCGACAAGGAAATGATTTAGTACGAAAAAATGCAGAACAATAAGCTGCTACAAGGATTAGTTTTTTTATTGCTCAGAAAATTGCAAAAAAACAATAAACCATTTTCGGATGGAAAATTCATTAAAGAGTGTATGATTGCAGCATGTGGTATCATGTGTCCTGATATTTAAAAGAAATTTGAGACTGTCAGCTTATCACGATGAACCGTAACTCGACGAATTGAATGTGTCAACGATTATTTAAATCAGCAACTATTGGCTGTATTACAATCATCAATATGGTACTCGAATGCTCTTGATGAGAGCTCTGATCAAACGGATACTGAACAATTGGTAATTTTCATCCTTGCATGTAACACTAATTTTGAAATCGTTAAAGAACTATTGACAATGGAATCATTGAACGGCCAAACAACTGGAGCTGACATCTTTAACAAACTTGAAAATATCTTAGCAAAATATAACTTGTCGTGGAATAAAATTATAAGTGTTACAACTGATGAAGCGTTAAGCTTAACAGACCTAAACATTGGACTATTAAATAGAATCCGGGACAAAGTTCAGGAATGTCATCCAAATCATCATATTATACTAATACACTGTATAATTCATCAGCAGGTTTTGTGCAAAAAAGTGCTTAAAAATGGAACACGTTACAGTAATTAAACTAATTAATTATATTCGAGCCAAGGGTCTTAATCATAGACAATTTATTGGTTTTCTGCAAGAGATTGAATCGGAATATGCAGACGTCCTCTACCATAGTCAACTCCGATGTTTTAGCTTGGGGTAAGGTCCTGCTTCTAGTATGAAACCTTAAAGATGATATAATTACTTTCTTGGAAATGAAAAATAATAACGATTTCCCACAATTGACAGATTCCGATCGGCTTTTAGATTTTGCATTTACTTTCGGTATTATCACACACATCAATTTATATAATACCTCATTGCAAGGAAAAAATGTGTATGCTCACGATTTGGAAATACACCTGAATTCATTCCAATCAAAGTTACGACTTTTTTCTCAGCATCTATCAAATAAAAATTTGGATCACTTCCCAGCTTTGAAAACCTTTACTAAGATACCTGAGAAAAAATTTAATGAATACAGTTGCACCGTAAGAGTTTTAAATGAAGAATTCAATCGCAGATTTAGTGATTTTTGTAAACTTGAAAAAAGTTTGTCAATAATTAGGGATTCATTTTTTTTTGAAATTGATAACGTTCCGAATGGCTTTTAGTTAGAAATTATTGATTTGCAATGTAATCCTGCATTTAAAGAATTAAATCATGGAGAAGATATTTGTAAATTTAATGGTTCACTTGATTCGGATAAGTACGCAAACATTCGAGTTTTTGCTAGTAAATGCTGATATTTTCGCTTCTACTTATATTTGTGAACAAACGTTTTTTAAATTGAACATCAATAAAAACTCGTTACGAGCATCTATTGCAGATGGGCACCTGGGAGCAGTGTTAAACATTTCAACTACAAAATTTGAAGCAGATGTGAAGAAAATGATGACAGCCTCAAAAAAGCTACATTTATCTCATTAAAATAACTAATTTTTTTACTTTATTATTAATATTTTCATGTTTTACTTCAATTAATAGAGAATTCGATTTTTTATACGAGTATATATATATATGTATTTTAATTGGCAACCCCTCATTCGAATTCAGTTTTCCATGCGACCCTAGATCTTAAAAGTTTGCCCAGGCCTTATATAAGTGATATTTTCTTTAATCACCAAGTCCAAAACATTTTTCTTGCTAGCTTGGGATTAATAAAAAATGAAATCAAGTTCGATAAATTTGAAGCAACTCGCCAAATGGAATATGTAAAGTGATCCGAATCTGCGAAAAAATACCAAATTTGTAATTGGGAAAAAATTGTAGCTGACAAAAAAATAAAAATAATTCTTAATTTTTAATCTAATTTAAAACAGTCTAAAATAAATTTTTCTTATTATTCAACATCCATACGATTTAATTTAAAAAAATATCTAGGAAAAATATGACCACGGGAATCGTTTTCCCAGATCCAGATATCCTCTTTCATTGATAGATATGTGTAGAAATGTATAATATGATGTAATTACTAAAAAAAGGTAGGGTTTGGTATTTTTTTAATTATCAAAGTTATCGATGAAAAAAATATTTATGGTTAAATATGAATACATAAAAAAAGTGCAATTTTGTGAAATTAAATATAAATTAAATATTTTATCAAATACAGTAAGTATGTTTTGCAAAACAAAAAGGGGGTTAAATATCGAGTTGGTAATTAATAAAAGTGAGATTATTGAAGTTTCAATGGAAACGGTCTCTTAAAGATTGTTGAAATCGAAAAAAATAATTTTTTTTAATCTAAGTACATTAGAGGTTGCTTTATTTAAGGATCGTGATGCATCGGGTATAGAAAGGAGATCCAAGATTACATTTCTATTACCAGTCTTAAATAGAAACAAACAATTGTACATCTTATTTTGAACAATATATTACCTGGTACCAGTATAGTAACCGATGAGTGAAGCAAATATGGTGCTGCTCAAAGACAATTGGGTGGATATGAACAAGAAACCGTAAAACATTCGGTCAATTTTGTAGACCCAAATAACATTCTAGTACACACACAGTATATTGAAGAATTTCGGTCTGTTCCTAAAACCTTTCTGCGTAGTAAACATGGAATAAACTCCAATACGCACTTCAAGTACCTACAACAATTTTATTATTGTTTAAAATTGGAAAAAACGGAAGGTTTACTTTATTTTTAAATTTAATAAAATTTATTTGTCATGCTTCTTTTATGTTTTATAACAACAAAAATGTCGGTCGTAAAATTCTCATACTCAAAAAATTTTGGTAATTTTTGAGACATCGATATTTAGAAAACAATTGATAAAATTTGCAAAATGTAGTGGTAGATAAAATTAAAAAAAATCTAAACTTTGTAATATTCAACACATTAAGTGATCTACATTCACTTTTAGCTGGGAAAATGCAGTTGACGATAATAATTTTTATATTGTGGATCTTAATAGCATATATAATATATTAAGTTTAAACAATTTTATAAATAAAAAGACAGATATATTACAATAATTAGAATATTTAGTGAATTTTTATTTCATCAAATAAATAATTTATAATTTTTTGATAAAGAAAATGGTCTAACAGAATAGAAATATTCAATTGATTAAATAATAAAATTAATATGATCTAAATTCCAGTTTAAGATAAATAGTTTTAATAAATACATTTTTGAGATCATAATTTAAAAAAAAAACAATTCACGAATGTACTAATTATCAATATTAGTAATCCATAACATTTATTTAATGTATTATCATATAATATTATTTAAATTTTCATCTTAATAGATAAAAATATAAGTCGATTCAATAAAAGTAAATTCATTTGTATTCCTCATTAAAAAAACTCTTCCGTTTTTTTAGTATTGATTATTTTTTTTCAGGAATCCAATTTATAGGACAACACTTACCCTGTTCGTCAACAAATTGATATGCTTTAACCAGACGAATAACTTCATCTATGTTTCTTCCAACACTTGTATCATTATCACTTTTATATCTTAAAATTCCCTTTTTATCTATAATAAATAGTGTTCGAGAAGTATAACCTGTTATTTCAATTTCAGATTCAAATTTTTCAGCAACTTCTTTCTTAACGTCTGCTATCAAAGGAATATTTATTTTTCCTATTCCGCCTTTATTTCGCGGTACATCTGTCCTTTTTATAATAAATCATAATTTACCATGTTTTGTGAGTGTAATAAGAATCGACAGAAGCACCAATAACTTGACAGTTCAATTCCTTGAACTTACTATCTGCATCACTAAATGCAATAATTTCGGTCGAACAAACAAAGGTAAAATCCTTTGAATAAAAGAATAAAACAACATATTTTCCTTTATAATCATCATTTTTGATAGTTTGCTCTGAACCATCAGGCATTAAAGCCACTGATTCAAATGAAGGAGCCTTTGTTGTAACTTTCAAAGATCTGTAAAATTCATGTGGCATACCACAAGAAGAACATTTGCTTTCATCAGATTCTTGGTTACAAGAGCTATCTACACATGAAGCATAAGTATCACACTTAGTTGTGTTGTTTTCGGAATTACATTCTTTTGATGTAATATATGAACAATCCATACTATTTGTTTTATTTTCTTCTGCCTTTAACTTAAAAAGAATTATACCATTTTTTAAAACTTAATAATTAGTTAAAATAAATCAGCTTAAATATTAATTGTACGTAATTAACACTATTGAACTAATTATTTATTTCACAAATGCATTTATATATATATATATTGATTGAAGTAATTTAAAAGTGAATTCATTTAATTGAATGTATAAATATTTATTGATAATAAAATGTTTAATGTTCCCCTTTAAATAGGATTTTATAACCTATAATTTAAAGAATACTAATCATGCATGTTTGCATCCCATAATAACTAGAAGAAATAATATATAAACCCTGTGATCTAATTATATGTTGATGGATGATAATAAAATAAATTTATTCATATTCGCCATTAAAAAACTTTTTTTTCAACATTGATTGTTTATTTCCATGATTCCAATTTATAATATATTCCTCAACATATTGGTCAACAAATTGAAATGCTGTAATCAGATCAATTACTTTATCTATTTTTTTTACAACATTTAGATCATTATCACTTCTGTATTTTAAAATGAGCTTTTTCTCTATAATGAATAGTTTTGGAGTAATACAATAAGATTTTTCAATTAATGAGTAATGCTTGCAATGAAAATCTTTATTAAAGTCTGTTATTAAATTTAATATTTAATATCACTATTTCACATTTATTAGATGGTACATTCGTCTTTTTTT
>CAKKLC010003255.1:4461-19938 GCA_918559645.1 Ceratonova shasta | reverse complement strand
TATTCAGATTTTTCTTTAATAGTAAAAATAATTGCAGTTATTTATATATTCTTCTAATATTATGAAATATTATTTATTTTATATAAATATTCAAATTTTTCTTTAATAGTAAAAATAATTGCAGTTATTTATATATTATTCTAATATTATGAAATATTATTTATTTTATATAAATATTCCAATTATCTTTAATAGTAAAAATAATTTGAGTTATTAATATATTCTTCTAATATTATTTATTTTTTTATATAAATATTCCAATTTTTCTTTAATAGTAAAAATAATTGCAGTTATTTATATTTTGTTCTTATATTATAAAATATTCTTTATTTTTTTTATAAAAATATTCAAGTTTTTCTTTAGTAATAAAAATAATATTTATAATAAATAAAGCCTTTTAAACAATTGCAATTATGTACCCTAAAGTTCCGTGTAAAACGCGCACCCTCTTCAATGTTCTGAGAGCTTTTTTCATTATATAACGTGCAGTATTGTTTTTTTTTATATACCCCTTTATGGACGTAGCAGATAAGAAAAAACGAAGAAATTCATACTCTGCTTCAAGGAAGCTTAATGTAATTGAATGTGCAAAGTTAATCAGTAATCGGGAGGCAGCAAGAAGATTTGGTGTCTCTGAAAGCAGTATGCGAGAGTGGAGAAAACACGAGATGGTGCTAAAATCCATGAGGTGTCCCAAAAGAGCTAGAAGAGGTGGAAAAGCGCATTGGCCGAAGCTGGAATATGAGTTAAAAATATGGATAAAGGATTTGAGGAGCCAGAGTGGACGAGTTTCTACGACTTCAATAAAACTGAAGGCACGTTCTTTCGCAAGGCAATTGGAAATTTCCAATTTTAAAGCGAGTAATAGATGGTGTAATCGCTTTATGTATAGAAATAACTTTTCTATCTGTGCGGTAACATAAGTTGTTCGAAAGCTTCCCAAAAATTGGCAAGAAAAGATGGCAGTATTTAAATAATTTGTTTTAAAAGCTAGTGTTGGTGTGTAACACTCACAAATAGGTAATATGGACGAGGTACCCATAAGCTTCGATTTGCCTAATAATTTTACACACGAAAGCAAGGAAACAGAAGATGTGAAAATTGTTACTTGTGATGCTGAAAAATGTAACTTCACTGTTGTATTGGCGTTAACAGTTGACGGGAAAAAACTTCCTCCAATGGTGATTATTAAACGGAAGACTATTCCAAAGGAAAAATTTCCAGCTGGCATATTTATCAGGGCCAATTAAGCGGGTTGGATGGACCAAGTAATACTACAGGAATGGTTAACTATTATTTGGGGAAAAAGGTCGAGATCATTTTTTAAGCCGAGATCGCTTTTGGTTTATGACTCAGCGACATCGCATAGCACAGAAGCTTCTAAAAAAACTGCTGGCTGATATTCCACCATATCTGTAATTTTTGCTGGACTTACATTTTAACTCCAGCCTCTAGATATATCAGAAAACAAGAGTTTTAAATCCAAGGTACACAACGAATGGGAATCTTTGATGATTGAAGGTGACCATATATTTACAAAGGGCGTAAGATGAAACGCGCATCATATTTTCTTGTTTGCGAATGGATCGTGAAAGCATGACACTGGGTCACATCCTAATATATTTTGAACGGATTCAAAGCTGCGGGTATTATTACTGACATCCAAAGTGCAGATACAACTATTCATTTGGAATCTAATAGGGAAAAAGAAAGATCGAACCTACCAAAAGAATTTTTTTATCTACTGAATTCTTTGGTTTCTGAGTCTGAAAGTTAAGATTATTAAATAATATCTGCTTATAACGCGTATTTTTTTTTCATAAAATTGTAGATTTTTTATTCGTATAAAGCGCGCGTTATGCACGGAACTTTAGGGTATATATTTTTCTAACATTATAAAATATTATTGTTTTTTTTTATATAAATATTCAAATTTTCATGTAATACAAAAATAATTGTATCATTTATATATATTTCTAATATTATTTATTTTTTTTATATAAATATTCCAATTTTTCTTGAATAATAAAAATAATATTAAAAATAATTGTAATTTTTTTATATATTCTTCTAATATTATTTTTTTTATAAATATTTAAATTTTCATTTAATACTAAAAATAATTGTATCATTTATATATATTTCTAAGATTATTTATTTTTTTTATAAAAATATTCCAATTTTTCTTGAATAGTAAAGATAATTACAGTTATTTATACATTCTTCTAATATTATTTTTTTTATAAATATTCAAATATTCCTTAATAATAAAAATAATTGTATCATTTATATATATTTCTAATATTATTTATTTTTTTTATATAAATATTCCAATTTTTCTTGAATAATAAAAATAATATTTAAAATAATTGTAATTTTTTATTTATTCTTCTAATATTATTTTTTTTATAAATATTCAAATTTTAATTTAATACTAAAAATAATTGTATCATTTATATATATTTCTAATATTATTTATTTTTTTATATAAATATTATAATTTTTCTTTAATAGTAAAGATAATTACAGTTATTTATACATTCTTCTAATATTATTTTTTTTATAAATATTCAAATATTCCTAAATAATAAAAATAATTGTATCATTTATTTATATTTCTAATATTATTTATTTTTTTTATATAAATATTCCGATTTTTCTTGAATAATAAAAATTATATTTAAAATAATTTAATTTTTTATATATTCTTCTAATATTATTTTTTTTATAAATATTCAAATATTCCTTAATACTAAAAATAATTGTATCATTTATATATATTTCTAATATTATTTATTTTTTTTTAGATAAATATTTAAATTTTCAATAAACAATTATCTTTTTCGTATATTTTTCTACATAAATGATTTAAAAATTTTTATATATTATTTTTTTACATAGAATTAACAAAAATTATTATTTTTTTTTATAATTTAATAAAGAATATAAATTATATTTAAACATTAAATGTAAGCCAAAATTATATAAAAATAATTAAATTATTCATAATAATAGTGGATTATTATTTTTAAATTTTTAATAAAATAAATATTATATATTAAAGTATTTTTACAACCTATCTTGGAAGATTTGCTATCAATCTCGATAAAAAAATATTTTTATCCTGACATACGAAGAGAATAAATATATAAAATATGGAATTGTTTAAATTTTAATAAAATTTATTAATATTAAACTCGAAATTAAAGTAAATAATATTCAAATTATATTTTCTAAACGTCCATAAAATCTATAAATAATTTTTTAGATTATCACTATAATTAAAAAAATTTTAATTGCAACCATCCCATTACCAGAAAAAATTCGGATATGCCCTCATATAACTATTACTTTATCTGCTTGATTTTTTTAATTTTAATAAAGTGAAAAATCAAATATAATAAATTCTGAATCGTTGACACTTTAACAAATCAACATTAAGATATTGGTTATGAAGCTTCAAAATACATACAAGCAATTTGTTAAAAAAATATTTGATCTTCAAATTGATAAGGTTATAGATTTTATTAGATGATATTTGCTACAGAAATTAAATTCTATCTTGATGTGTTGTTTTCAATTATCAAGACATGCTTACCTTATAGCATTAAGCAGGTAATAATGATTCCTGGAAGTAGCATCTGTGAGTTTTCAATTGATAAAAAATTAAATTATTCTGATAGATACAAAGATTCGGAAACAATTTTTTCGATTGATAACTTCACATTTATAATTGAATCGGTTTCTTAGTATGTCAACATAGTATAATAGTAAGATTAAGAGCTGTTACAACTCCAATTGTTCTTCTACTAGTTATAAGAAAAACATAAATCTAGTTTATTTCTGCAATGCAACTTATCAAAATCTTTTATCAACAGATAAATGAAACTACTTTTAATCAAGTTAAGTTTCAGGTTTTATTAAATAAAACTTATTTGCATTTAACTTTATATTAAAAAAAAAGTGCTTCTCAATTTTTAACAAAACAAATATTTATCTTACAAGATTCACTTTATTTTTATTTTCCCGTATAAGACTTATTACGTTCCAAGTAAGAATATTTTTTCAAAATTAAAATCATAAGTAAAATATTAGAAAGTAATACTTCTGATAATTATATAAAAATATTTAAGAAGGATTTGAAACAATTATACAAAGTGATTTTTGGACTATCTTAGTATTTTATTTATTAAGATAAAAAAATAGTGAGGGCAACTATGGTATTTATTATATTTGTATGAAACTTATTAAATTATAAAAATAAAAACTATGCCATGATTGATTCCAAATATTAAAATTTTTTGCTGATATAGTTGAACAAATAATTTTTAGCCATATTAATATTATACATAGATAAATCTATCAGATATACTAGGAGTAATTACCCAATTGATGAGGTATATCTCTCTTAATTTTTATTGATTAAATAATATAATTTACATACTAAGTAGCATTAAAATATAAAGTAAAAGTTTAAAATAGATTAAAAATAAATTAATTAATACGTTGGACATTATTATTTGAAATTTTTTTGTGTTCTTTTACATTTTAAATAAAGAGAATTTATAAAAAAAAAATTAAATAAGCACTCAATAAATGTTATATCACATTTTATTTTTGAAATGAAACGATTTTATACAAATAGGAATGAAAATACACTTTTATAATTATATCAATAAATTAAAAAATAAAATTACTCACAATAAAACCAACAAAATAATAATAATTTAATAATTAAAAAATGTAAAAGGTACTTAAAAAATATTCATTTTTTTATTTTTATTATATTTCAAATGAATCGTTACATATGTAATATTTTTAAAAATGTCAGGATTGATCATTTTTCATTAAAAAAAACCTTTAGCAATATAAAATAAATTTTGTTAATTAAAATTAAGAATTTTATAAATAAATTTAAAAAAAAGCATGTCTTAATTATAATGTAAATTTATTCTCCTCAGATAAGCTTGATTACTTCAAAATCATCTATTTTTTTTTCTTAAACTATATTCTTATGTTTTTATTCATGATAGAATACGTTTTTAAATTTTAAAAATTTTTCTCTTTTTACAATTATATTATTTTTAAGGAAATTTTTTAAACTTAAAGATATATATTTTGTCAATTATATATTTTTTTGATAATCATAAAGATATTTTGATAATTTTAATTATCAGGTAAAATTATTGTATGGAAAATGTTTTTTGAATCTTTTCAAACTTTTTGCTTGCATGATAAAAAAAATATATGATAAGAAATAATAAAATTCATTCTAATTCCGAAATATTTATTTTTAATTTAAATTGTATTATTTAAATCTTTTAAATAGAATCTAATATAATAGTTTTGTTTAGTGTAGAAAATCATATATATTATATATTTGCTATTAAAACTAATATAAGCATTTCCTATTAAATAACTAAGAAGTCTTAAATTCTGTCATGTATAATAAATAACAAATTTTTTAATTTTTTTATCAATGATATAATTTTTCATTTTTAGTAATTTTATGCTTAGATTATTTAAGATAATTATTTAATGTTTAAATTATTTGTCTTTTTATAAGTTACTATTCTTATTTTATCCTAAATCTATGAGAATGCTATTTTTGTTTGAAAACTTAAATTATGAATTCTTATGATATTTACTGGATGTCAAATCTTTGACATTAAATAGTTTTTTTATTATAGGATGAAAGTTTTCGAGTAAAAATATATTTAATTTAATCTTTTAGTGACATTTTATCTAATTATAGAAATTATCTGTAATTAGCAATTCAAATAACTAAGACAGTAACCATTTAATAAATTTATGAATCATAGTTATGACATTTATAAAAAATATTTTTTTGATTTGCTAAAATTAGTAAAACTCCTTTAAATACTACAAGATGCTGCTAAAGTCATATGTACGTTGTAATTGAGGGAAATTCTGGTAATAATAAAATTATATATATTTTACAAAAGGATATTTTTTATTAGATTAAAAAGGCCAAAAATGTTTAATTACATTTATAAAAAATATTTTTTTGATTTGCTAAAATTATTAAAACTTCTTTAAATATACAAGATGCTGCTAGAGTCATATGTACGTTGTAATTGAGAGAAATTCTGGTAATAATAAAATTATATATATTTTACAAAAGGATATTTTTTATTAGATTAAAAAGGCCTAAAATGTTTAATGACATTTATAAAAAATATTTTTTTTTGATTTTCTAAAATTAGTAAAACTTCTTTAAATACTACAATTAGTTGCTAGAGTCATATGTACGTTGTAATTGAGGGAAATTCTGGTAATAATAAAATTATATATATTTTACAAAAGGAAATTTTTTATTAGATTAAAAAGGCCTAAAATGTTTAATGACATTTATAAAAAATATTTTTTTGATTTGCTAAAATCAGTAAAACTTCTTTGAATACTACAAGATGCTGCTAGAATCATATGTACGTTGTAATTGAGGGAAATTCTGGTAATAATAAAATTATATATATTTTACAAAAGGATATTTTTTATTAGATTAAAAAGACCTAAAATGTTTAATGACATTTATAAAAAATATTTTTTTGATTTGCTAAAATTAGTAAAACTCCTTTAAATACTACAAGATGCTGCTAGAGTCATATGTACGTTGTAATTGAGGGAAATTATGGTAATAATAAAATTATATATATTTTACAAAAGTATATTTTTTATTAGATTAAAAAGGCCTAAATATTTTAATGACATTTATAAAAAATATTTTTTTTAATTTTATTTTATAAAAATTGAAATTTAATGAAATATTTTTTTTCTAAATGTAATTTATAAAAATATCTTATATTTGGAAGATGTTTAAGACACAAAAATGTGTTTAAAAACACTATAAATTAATTCCTTTCTAGAAACAGAATTAAATGATGTTAAAATATTCAATACAACCTTATAAAAAGGTAATATCTGTGATTTTGAATAGGTCATAAAATTCCAAATTTCAATCATATTTTAGTTGTTATTTCTTATCTACTGCTAAAAGAAGATAATGAATTCATCTAGCTTGTCCTGTATAATTTTAACATCTTATTTAATATCTGATATATTTTTAAAATGTTAATTATTATAAATTTCATTTTTATAAACTATATCACTGTGCATAACAAAAATTTATTGAATTATTGATATCTGAAAAATTATTCCAATAAAAAAACCATTATATTATTCAAAAATGTCCCATACCTTTAAAATTAAATTTCGTGTTTATTATTTTTATTTAAAAAATTATTAGTTTGTTCTTTATGGTTAAAAAATTGAAAAAAATCATAATGGTTTTGATGTTTTTTAATATTGAGGTATTCATTTGGTTATTTTTAGATATCTGAATCTAATTTATTTTGAATTATCTTATATATTATTCATAAGTTATTTAAATAAAAATTTTATAATTAAATTATTGTCAGAATAACAAAAATAATAGTTTGCAATTATTATTATTAAATGATTATAAATGTTATTTTTGAATTATATTTATTTATAAATATGAATTATTAATAAATTAAAAAAACATCCTATATTAGTTTTAAAAGATAATTTTTATTATGATTGTTCATTTCAACTACACTAAAATCTTGCATATAAGCAGCCTCTAATACCAACAAAAAGTGGAATTTTATTTTAAATTATGGTGTGCGACTTATTTTTCAGATTCTAGGGTAATATTTATTTTTGACAATATTTTATTTTAAAATTCATAATAAATTAATATTTGTTCTAATAAAATATAATGTTTTTTTTTATTTAAAAAGCAGAACAAGTTTTTTTAAAACGAAAATATAAATTTTATTAATATTTTATTGATAATAATACAATAAAATCTTATTTTAAATCAATAATATTTTTCTACTAAAATGAATATTTATTTTATTAATATAAATAATTTTTTTAATTAAATGGCATAGAAATTCTTTTTTAAATAATAGTATAATTATTTTTAAATAGTAGTATACATTTTTTATTCAAATTTCATATCTATTTTATGAATAATAATATAATAAAATCTTATTTTAAATCAATAATATTTTTTCTATTAAAATGAATATTTATTTTATTAATATGAATAATTTTTGTTATTTAAATAGGATAGAAATTCTTTTTTAAATAGTAGTATAAATTTTTTATTCAAATTTCATATCTATTTTTTTAATAATAATATAATAAAATCTTATTTTAAATCAATAATATTTTTTCTACTAAAATGAATATTTATTTTATTAATATAAATAAGTTTTTTATTTAAATGGCATAGAAATTTTTTTTTAAATAGTAGTATAAATTTTTTCTACTAAAATGAATATTTTTTTTATTAATATAAATAAGTTTTTTATTTAAATGGAATAGAAATTTTTTTTAAATAATAGTATAAATTTTTTATTCAAATTTCATATCTATTTTATGAATAATAATATAATAAAATCTTATTTTAAATTAATAATATTTTTTTCTATTAAAATGAATATTTATTTTGGTAATACAGTCCAATTTCCAAATAAGTCGAGAATTTGCCCCATTTTGAGGTTTCACGATAAACGGATTTTTTTAGGTGTAATAAAAACCCTAAAAATTTATCTTTTAATTAGAAAATCCAGAATGGTACCGTTTTTTTTATCTTTTTTTATAATTTTGAATAATTTTCGCTTTAAATTTATAAAACTTCAATACATTTTCAGGGCGTTTATATTTCAAAAATGTAAGTATATTTTTAAATGAAATTTCCAAACCCTCTATTTTAACTGTTTAATCGTGGGCGCTGTAAGATTCATCCTATGATTGTGAATTAGATTCCTCTAACTAATAAAATACAAAATCGATGAGTGCGGTAATTATATTCATGGCATTAAATTGTTCAATCTTGATTTCTGGTTCATTATTTACATTTATTTTTTGCGGCTTCCGAGATCCAAATCTTTAGTAAAGCAGTTTATGATTGTTTCTAAAAAGAATTATTCCATGATAATTTAGCTATGCAAATTGCACGAATTATTGTTGTTTTTTTAATTATTTTCTCTATATTGTCAGCGGAATTCGTATCATTGATCATATTTACGGTCATAAATTTTAAAAATTTATCTTAAAAGGATTTAATAATTCCCTGATCATATAGTTGGATAAGAAATATAGTGTTTTTAGGCAACAAAATTATATCTATATAGGAGTGTGTTTCAGAAATAGAAATACATATTACATTATCAACACTTTCGGCTATCTTCCTATTTTCATATGCCATTCGGGCATTAAATCTTTCCAACTAATTACCAAATATTGATCTGGTCATCTATGCATTACATGAATGGTCAACTCCACTCCAATCGATTGCATATCGAGATTTCTCAACGCTCTGTGTGATTTTGATTTACCAATTAAAAGATGATTTATTTCCGCCTTCTAAGCTACAACATAAAAGCAGAGTAAAGCTTTCTTTAGATGTTTTCACACTTTTCCAATTGTCAAGTGGGCTAATAAAACTTTTATTGGTTAGAGCCTTATAATAAAGTGATGTTTCGTAGCAATTAAAAATATTGTTGCTTTTATAGCTTGAAATAAGATTTCTTACTTTTTTCAAAAAACAAATAGCGGAATTTTATCTGCTGATTTTGATTATTTCTTCAATGATTTTTATTTTATTCCATAATTTTGCTTGAATATAAACAATCAAACGTTCGATGCTTTTAAAGTTCGTTATTGAGGATTTTTCAGCGACCTTTAAAGCAAAAATTTTTAGAATGTGACCATTTATATTATACACCTATGGGTATATTTTTCCCTCAATCGACAAAAACTATCATAAATATCATCATTAATGCTGCATTTATCCGCTTCAGAATTATACACACATTTCTTTTTTAAGAATTCAGTCCACTTGACATTTAATTCGATACAAAACACCCTTAGATATTTGAAAATTATTACAAATTTTACAATCTGTAATACTTTGCTTGTTTAATAATTAACATATATGTATTTTGGTTTTCTTGTTAAGTTTTCATGACATGTTTTGTATTATTTTTTTAATACTTTCCATAATTCTCCAGTCTTAGTTTTTTTTGTATGCAAATTTTTAATTTGGTTAAATAACAAAAAAGTTTGCACCAAATTTAGGTTTTTCCCATAATCTGGGGTTTCCCCACGTTTGTTTTCCCCCATTTAGAGGCGTGACTGTATAAATTGTTTTTTTAAATAAATAATATTTTATTCCTAATAAAATTAATATTTCTTTTAATAATATAAATTGTTTTTTTATTTAAATGACAGAAGGTTTTGTTAAATAATAATATAAATGTTTTTTAATAATTTTATGAATATTTTATTAATAACAATAGTCAACCTTTTTTTTCCGGGACAAATTTTTTAAAAAGTGTCCCATAATACAAATTTTTCCAAATCTTCGATTCTTTTTAATTTTATAAAATTATTATATAACTTTTTTTTTTAATTTCAGTCTTAAATTTTAAATCATAAAAAAATGTTACAATTAAAATTTCTTATAAAAACAATAATCCTTCTTGTCATATAGTCAAGTATCTAAAATTTTCTACCTCTAAAATTTAAAAAAAATTGTATTTAGTAATAAAATCATTTTTCTAACTATTTTTATTAGTTTAAATTCCAAGATTTTCCATTTTTTTCTTGAAAACAAGAAGTGAACATTTTTTATGATTTGATTGTATAGATATAATTTAAATTAAATATTTAATTTTGCCAAATTTTTATTTTACAATTTAGTTAAAAATATTATAACGAGTACACAATAAAAATCATGGTTAAAACATCTTGATATTTTAATTTTCGATATTTTATACTAAAAAAAAACTCGGATCGTGTATTTTTTTCTTACCCACGGTGTAAAAAAATACTTGATAAATTATTAAAATTTTATTTAAAAAAAAATTTAAACCATAACAGCTTTTTTTTTCCAACAAATACTTCTACCTTTTCTTGCATCTTCAAACGTAGAAATAGTAAGGTATATGATGAGAATAAGCTTATTACCAGCTGACAGTATCTGCCAAAGTTGCAGTTGAATGATGAAGTTGTCATTATACTCAAGAAGGAAAGATATGCTTGCTTGGAGGTGTAATTTAAAATCTTGTACTAAATATAAGTCCTTTGTCAGTGTTCGTAAAGAAACCATATTCAAAAAATATGAAATTGCATGCCTTAAAAGTGTTGCAACTATTGTGCAAATGGTATTTGCAAACAAGGCAAACGAAAATAGTGCCTGAAATTAATGTGGATAAAATTTCTTTGATATGGTTTTTAAAAAAGTTGCGCTGTTGTTGCATAAATTATTTGGATAAAAAATCCTGTTAAATTGGGCGGAAACGGTACTATTTGTCAATTGGATGAGAGTTTATCTAGACATAAATCAAAGTATCATCATATTAGTGCAACACAGCATGGATTGTGGCTATTCGGTACTGTGGATACTTCTTATACACCATCTCGTGGTTACATGGAATTGGTTGAAATCGTTCAGCTTCAGTCTTATTACCAAATATTCGTAATTTTGTGAAAGAGTATACCAAAATTTTCACTCGCAATTGGTTTGCTTATAGAAGACTTAACGAAAATGGATATGTTCATGGTACTGTAAACCAAAAACTTAATTTTGTAAATTCAGTTTCAAAAGTACCTGCACAAAATGTGGAATTCTATTGGAACAAACAAAAGTTGAGAAGCAAAGTTATGAAAGGAATTTGTGGAAAAGAACTAAATGCTATTTGGTAGAGTAGATGTGGAGGTATAATTATGGAATGTTTGTTTGGCAAAATTTAGTTGATTTAATCAAATTTTGTTAATTATTTATTTAAAAATTTTCAAAGGGTGAAAAAAATACATGATCCAAAAATTAATAAATTAAAAAAATTCCAATTTTTATTTTTTAACAAAATTATGTCTTATATCTTCATCATCAACTGTTTTCTTGGAATTAGAACAAATTCTGTTTTAATTTAATACAAGTTTTTGGCTAGTTTAAAATCAAATTAACCTATTAAATCTTTCGTTTACAAATTAAAGCTTTTAAATTCCATTAAGTCTTGAATTTTGGGCTTTTCATAATTCATTTCATTATTAATTAATATTTTATCCCAAAATCTCCATCAGCTTTATTATTCTCATACCTAGTTTCACATTCTCCTCCGTCAAAATTTCCGTCCTCAACTATATCATCAAATTCAGAAAAATCAATATGCTTTTCAATTTTTTTTAACAATCCAGACTTGGCCAAAAAGTTTTTGATAATATTGTGATAAAGATTATTCCAAATGTCGTTTATCCATACATATGAACCCATAAATATAATTCCTCTTGGATTATAGACCACTTTTTTAAATAATTTGCTTCCTTTAATACCGTCATATTTCATATTTTTACTAATAATAAAATCCAACAATATTTTACTATAATTTGCTTTGAAGCTCTGTATAATATCCTGATCTAATGGTTGAATAATTGATTTTGTGTTAGGAGGCAAAAATAAAAGTTTAACATTCGATAGTGACGGTATATCGTGTGATCCACAATTGTCACAAACCATTAAAATAAATTTTTTTTTAATGATCATTTCATTAATTTTTAAAAGCTAGTTCTGAAAGAATTTTTTTTAACCCAAGAAGTTGTATTGTAATCGTACATAACATAAAAATCTCTTGGATGATTTTTTTTAAAGCTAGTTCTGAAAGAATTTTTTGTAACCCAAGCAGTTGTATTGTAATCGTACATAAAATTAAAATCTCTTGAATGATTTTTTTTCAAAACAATGGAGTTTTTTTCCCTATTATCATTATTGATAGTTTTTCACCAATAAAACTAAATGGCAATAGTATACTAATTCTTGCTTCATAGAGTTTTATTTCACTTTCACCGTTTAATTCATTTGGATTTACATAAGATTTATTTGTAACCCTCCGCATATATAATTCGTTCTCATTACAATTAAAAATGTTCCTGCCTTCATATCCTACACATAATTTGCAAAAACTTATCAAAATATTGTTTGCGTCCAAAACATCCGCTGATTTTGTTATCCCCTCACAACATCTAAAATTTTAATTCATTTACACAAGAAACCTCTTCAACCAGCCCCACGAAGCTTTAAAACCATTAATATTTTTTGTTATTGGAATTATCAATCTGATTTCTGCAATACGGTAACCATTGCAGGAATATTTAAATTACAAAGCTTAATTATATTCTTGAACAACACAAAAATTAAATTCAAGGGATTTAAGATTATATGAAATTTTTGTACCCAAAACCCTTAACCTTTTACAAATATTCGGCATATTTAGTTACATATTTAAGTTTTTTAAATAAATTTGATGGTTTATTTTGAAATTTTATATCGTTTTGCGATACTTCTATAGCTAACTGCGCTATTTGTATCATATTTCAGCTCAATCACAATGTATTTTTTTGCTGCAATGTTAGTATGCCTATTTTTCTTTAATATCATCGTTTTATTTTGTCATTTTAGACCCAACCCAAAAAAATTCAATTTTTATCAAGCTAAAAAAAATTATAATGCAAAAACAAAAATTTTTTAAAAATTGTCTTGAAAAATCTAGTGTCCTCCGAGTAAGAGTAAAATCATGTCCAGGAAAAAAAAGTAGACTTTAATAAAATCTTAATTTAAATCAATAATATTTTATTACCAGGCTTCACAAGATTCCGCGGCCAAAAAAAGCAAATACCGCGGTAAAATTTAGATGTCCCACAAATAAGTCTTTATAATGTTTTAGTAAAATCAGAAAGAAATATTAGAGAAATTAAAAAGTTTTTTGGTTAAAATATAGCTTCATAAGGCCATCAATATTTTCTGAAATTAAGCTGTTTCTGGAAGGCGTTAATAGATTTTTTAAATGACTAAACAATCGTTCAACTTCTCCGCTACTTATTGGCAAAAATAAGAGTTTTATTGCATGCTTTGAGAGCTGTGGTAGCTTTAATTTCATAGAACTTTAAAAATCAGAAGGATTGTACAAGTATTTTATAATTCAATTAAAAAAAATAATATTCCTACTCCTTTTCTTCAATGGTATAAGGAAAGTTTTAAAAAGTTTTGGTTTTTAAAAAAAATTGTTGTTTTAGTAATTTGTTGGCACGGGTCTAATACTTTTATAATTTTAAGTAAATCAATTTCTGGCTGTTTGCTTGGACTTAAATAGGAATTTAGCTTAGTATATACGTTTGAGACTAAGCTGTCTTGAATTTGCACATACATAAAATCAATTTTTTCAATTAAATCAAAAAGCTTATTATAAATTGATGTAATGCAAATATTTCTATTTTGCCATTTTTAATTAATTAAGTAGATCAGTACAATTTGTTGCCACGAAATTGATTTGTACTTCTTAATTTTCATTCTTTAATAAAATATTTAGATCTGCTACTCCTTTAGTTTCAATTTCTTCATTAAAATCCTTTTTGATAAACTCGGCAAAAAACTTGAAATAAAAATTATGATATATTATATCGCATAAAACCAAGAATTCCATCTTGTTATCATTAATTCTGGTAAAATAGACGGATTCTGAATACCAAGTTCACTAAATCATCTTACATATCTATATTTATCCCCTTGAACTTTTACAAATATAGATTTGTTAAAATAAAGAAATCAAGTAATTACTGGCAAACTCAGTCGGATTTCAGGTCCTGCTAATGTCAATACATGAACCAAAGAATTTAAATGACAGCTTTTTGTCCATAATTTAGACAAAATGTCATAAAAAACTTTTTTAAAATAACTCGCTTAATCAGTAACAGAATGAAAAACTTTTGTAAATTCAATATTGTGATTGGAGTAGAATTGATTTAAATTTTGTAAAACTGTAGCTGAGTTACATTTTTCTATGATAATGGCTTGCACTATATAAGCTTTTTGTTTAACTTCACTGATGATTCATAGAAGCCTGATTTTTAAAATTAAATATTCAGTACGACCTGTTCTTAATATCTGTAGATTCATCTGCTTTAATTTCTATAAAGGAATCCTTATTAAAAATATTATTTAGTTTAACTTGTATAGAAGAAATTACTTCTGGTAAGTATTTTTCTCCAAGCCAGTTTGAACTAGTAATAAATCCTACACTTTGTATGTATTTTGCTAAAAAAACCTTTATGGAAAGATTTTATATTTTTTCTATTGTTATTTGTATTTTACCAGCATTTATAAAAGATAAAATTGCAGATTTTTCTATATTCCTGAGATTTATCAATCTCTTGAACCATTCCTTTATTAGACCTCTATCTATTAGTAATGCCATTTTGCTTCAATTTATTAAATTTATTAAATTTTAGTTAATTTATTGCGTGTATTTCACTGTTTAAATTGTCAATTATTGTTTGTTTTCGTAAATGGTAAACTGTTCTGTTACATGCCTTGCAAAACAAAATATTGGTATCTTCATAAAATAAATCATCCCAAACTCCAAAACG
>CAKKLC010003245.1:0-24170 GCA_918559645.1 Ceratonova shasta | reverse complement strand
TGAAATTCATAAAAGGTAAAATTAAAAATAACAAAAAAATCTGTCGCTGAAATATCCGATGATTCCTAGCGCTGAAAATCGGATATTTCAGCGCGCGCAGAAATATCCCGCTGTCAAAGTCAGTCCTTCTCACCAAACGGTTGCGAGAAAAATTGACGAGCTCTCATCCAACATAGAAGAAAGTCTCACATAAATACTTGCTCAATGCAAATTTAAATATTCTTGCGCTCGATGAAATTACTGACATTAACGATATGGCTCAACTGTTGGTATTTATACGCGGTGTAACAGAAAAATTCGTCATTATCAAGGAATTTTTTGATATATATTCAATGAAAGGCACTATAACGGAAGGGATGTTTTGAATCAGGTCAAGAAGGTCTTTACAAAATTTAAGCATGCATAAACTACGTTGACTGGTTTAACCAAAGACGAAGCATTTTCATTGACAGGTAGATACAATGGATATGGTATCTTTAATGATAAAATTAGTGCCTCAAAAAATTGTAATTCATCACTGTATCAAATACCAATAACAGCTATGTGCAATGAACCTGAATATGCATCATTTAATTTAAAAGTATGTTTTAACAGTCATTTTGATAAGGTCTCGTCCATTAAACCACAGAAAATTTCAGATTTACCTTAAAGACTTGGAATCAGATCATTGTGATGTTATTTATTTCTGCCAAGTCGTTTGGATAAATAGGTCAATTACGTAAGCCAGGTTTCGGTCACTTCGGGATGAAATAAAAACATTTATGACAGAAAAGGGAAAGATGCTTGTTTCCTCGATAACAAAAAGCGGTTAAATGACTTGGGTTTTTTGGTGGATATTACCGAACATCTAGCATATCTTAATGTCATACTACAAGGCAAGAATCAACTGGTGCATAAAATTTATGAGTGTATTGTCGCATTTGTACAAAAGTTAAAACTTTTCCAGCAACACTTATATTAGAAGAAACTGTTACATTTTTCAAATCTAGAAAGAATATCGCCTGAATCGTTGGCTCATATAGAAATACAGCACTATTTTTAGCAAACTTGTTGATGAATTCAAAGAGAGGTTTCAAACAAAATATAGATAAAGTGAAAACGATTAGTAATTCTTTTAATATCAATGGCTCGGATACAACTGATGAACATCATCATGAACTAATTGACATTCATAAAAACAGTAATTTAAAAACTACTTAAGATCAGCATGACCTTGTTACTTTTTACAAGCAGTATGTTTCATCATAGTCTTTTCCTAACCTAGCTAAACATTCGTGCAGGTATTTTGCACTTTTTGGCAGTACTTATTGTTGTGAACAGCTTTTTCCAGAATGAAAAACGTAAAAACAAAGAATCGATTTGTTCTCAGAGATGAACATTTATCAACAATTCTTAGAATAGTCACATATAATGTTGCAGCAGATATCGACTTTTTATGCAAATAGAAACAATGCGAAATATCTAATTGATAATTTTCATTTAGTTTTATGTTTCTGCCTTTGTGTTATTAAAATAAAAATCTGATCTTATTTTCTCAACAATGCAAATTACAATGTGGCACCAACCTTTAAAAATTTTTTGAAAGGAGGCCTTAATGTAAAAAAGTTGCACATACCTGATATATACCATATTTTTTGGTTAGAATTTATCCATATTTTATCTACTTAGTTTTGTTTGATTATTGATAAACTAGTTTGTCACCCATTAAATTTAGTAAATCAGAGATTTTTTTGTCATTTCTAATTAATGAATTTAGAAACAATTTATCTAAATACAGGAATATCTCGCATAGTACGGGTTCGATCACTATGGTTTTGAAATTTTTAAAATGGGGTGCTTTTAAAAATAAACTAAATTATATTTATTAATTTAGTTTAAAATCAATAGGTATTGTTAGGTTAGAAATTTTAATAAATATTTATTTGCATGTACAGATGTGTCACATGTTAGTTTGGGCCTTAAAATTAAGAAAAAGGAAAATATATAACAACAAGATATTTGTTTACTAGTTTATAATTATGATTTTTTAACTCCTTAACTGGGAAACTAAACCGTAAATTTTATAGCGCCCGAGTGCCTCGAATAGTCCGGTTTAAAATTTTACGGAAAAATTCAGAAACCGAATAACCGTACTTTTTGGTGCATTCTTTTATTACATAAATAATTCGGAATCAAGAATCAAATTTTTTCCCAGAAAATAAAGATTTAATTTTCATTGATTCGATTTCTTGAGAGTTCACCAAAAAACTTATTTTTGAAAGTAAATTCATTCACATATGATGATAAATATCCACCATTTAACAAAATTTTTTATCAGCAATTTAGTTTTATTTAAAGATGATTCCATTGTTTTTGTGTATATGTAAATTATATAGTATATACAAAGTTTAGAGTGTTAATTACCATTAAATTCTCCACAAAATAAATTTATAAATTGCAAGTAGTTCTCCAAATATAGCTATGAATTATTTATGAAACTAATGGAATTAATTTTTTTCCAGTTTAATCATTAATAACTTATAAATAATCTATGAAAAGAGCAAATGAGGTGTTTGGAATATCAAAAACCAAGACTTTATTCTTAGAATAATGACTAGCAAAATTTAATAGCTTTTCTCTAAATAAAATTTAGTTTAATTATAAACTATATATTTTTTGCCAAGTTGAATTGGGTTTCAAATAAAATAAACATTTTATAGGTAGTTAAGTTTCAAACACAAAGTTGCAAAATATCTTGTGAATAGGATATTTGGGTTAAATTAAGGCACAAATATGGGGTTTTGTACCACATCCTTTTAAATGGTTGTTAAATTTTTAAAAAAAATGTTGAAGTTGTTTATAAAAATGTCTTTTAATCTTGATAAATATTCTTTGTATGTGTTGAGTAGTGCTTTTTCATGCACAAAGATTAAACATCATTCAAATCTTTTTCATATTTAACCATATTGGCACTAATAGAACATATAATAATTATTTTAATAGTTAGTATTACATGCTTTGGCCTCATAAAAGATCATGATTTTAATAACACATAAATTTACTATTATTCCTACATATAGAACATCTAATTATTATTTTAATAGTCACTGTTACATTATTTTGCCTTAAAAGATAATTTTTGGAATAACTTTCATTTTATCTTATACTTGTTTTTAATGGGATTTATAACACAGAATTTAAGTGCTATTCCTACAAAAAGAACATCTAATTATTATTTTTAATACTCTGTATTACATGCTTTCGCTTTAAAAAAATGATTTTTGTATTAATTTCATTGTATCTAATACTTGTATTTTCATAGTATTTTTAACAAAGATATTTAGTACTATATCTACACATGGAACATCTAATTATTATTTTAATAGTTAGTATTACATGATTTGGCCTTAGAAAAGATCATGATTTTTATAAAACATTTATTTACTACTATTCCTACAAACAGAACATCTAATTATTATTTTAATAGTCACTGTTACATTCTTTTGCCTAAAAAGATGATTTTTTAATAACTTTCATTTTATCTTATACTTGTTTTTAATGGGATTTATAACACAGAATTTAAGTGCTATTCCTACAAAAAGAACATCTAATTATTATTTTTAATACTCTGTATTACATGCTTTCGCTTTAAAAAAATGATTTTTGTATTAATTTCATTGCATCTAATACTTGTATTTTCATAGTATTTATACAAAGAAATTTAGTACTTCACCTAAAAAACGGAAGCTAATTATTTTTTTAGTAGCATTAAAAAGTTAAGGGAGAGTAACAATTTTTTTTTACTCCAATAATGAACATTTTTGAGTATGGAATATGAACTACAACAGAAGAGCAAAGTTTAAGCTTGCAATGCAGAATGACCTTGTCAGTGCCCATTCTATGATATGTGCATTATATCAAGGAAATATGATGACGTATTGTTCAAAGATGCACCATAGGTTTTTTTCGCAGATTAAGTGTAATTGTAGATCGTGTAGGCGCAGGAAGAATATTTTTGATTGGAATGTTTTAAAAAATGTGTTGCCTTGAAATAAGTCAAATTATGCTTATCCTATAATGCTAAGAAATTAAGATAACTGTAGAAGCAAGCTGTTTACATAAAAGTATTTCTGCACAGACAGTAATCAAGTGAAACCACAAATTTATAAGATTCCTACGTAAGGTTTATTGATAATTTGAGAGCTATACAAATAGTTGGTTCCAACATGACAGTTGAAATGGATGAGTCTCATTTATATTATAATAGAAGCAGGATAAGTCGACGTTTAGTTCATGAACGTTATTACATTGTCGCCGGAATTTTTAGGGAAAAAAAGAAGTTTTCTATGCGGCAATTTTGATAAGAAGCACAGAGTCTTTTAACTGATTTGATTATATGCCATATTTTACCAGGAACACGAATCCTTGCATATTCATGACGAGGTTATAACAGATAATCATTATTCTGTAAACACCAAACAATTATTCATAGTAGAAGAATTGTAGTTGAAGCGATATAACCATACACACCACTACAATTTAACGACTATGGGGTGATTTAAGAGAAAATCTTATCAGTAATTTAACTGCATTCAACCTTGTAGAAGATAAAAAACTAAATGCTTAATAGAATGATGGAAGTTTCTAATGTTGCAACATGTTTTAACAATATAATACTAATAATAAATTAATTTCCTAAATTTTATTTCCCCCGATCCAAAATTTTGTATACAACCATTATTCTAATGGTCAGTATTACATCCTTCCGCCTCACAATATATAATAATTTTTGAATTAATTTCCTTGTATCAAATATCTGTTTTTAATGGTATTTATAAAATAGAAATTTAGTACTTTACTTACATATAGAATATATAATTAGGATTTTAATAGTTAGTATTACACGATTTCGCCTCAAAATAGATATCGATTTTTGAATTAATTTAATTTTATCTAATACTTGTTTTTTAATGGGTATTATAAAATAGAAATGGTTATGGTTAATCCTTTGGCCTGAAAATTAAAAAAAATTGTAAACATAAAAACCCATGAATTTAAGAAATTTTATAAAAGCGACAATACCCTATTAAAATAGTCATGCTTTTCTTGCTCAAAAGCATACTTTGGCACCCCGTTTAACTCCTTGTCCAAATTGTTCTATTCTAATAAATTACAAAAAAGTAAAAGTTAGAAGAGGGATAAAAATACGGATTATATGCGTAAAAAGGCACATAGAAAGACGCTTGATATATTTTACAACAGCATATTTGAAAACTGTAATCTTGATTTGGTACAGATTGCTAATTTGATTTGGACGTGGGCGTATCTATTCAAGACAAGGTTGACAGAAGTTAAAACTAGTGTGTCCAGACTAGTTGTTATAAATTGGTTTAATACATTGGATGAGTTGTGTATAAAAAATTATCTTGGTATTAGCAATATTTTTACAGAAGTTCATGTGTTTTAAGTTGACGAAACTCATTTATAAACTTGTAAGAATAACAGATGAAGAGTTTTAAGAGGTCATTGTATGTGGACTATTGGCATAATTTATCCTGAGTGGAAAAAAACATGAATGATGGTATCATAACGTAGAAACGGTGAAACTTAACAACAATTTATTTGAAGAAATGTACCAAGAGGTTGGACTGTTATTTTAGACGGATGGTTAGAATAGAGGTTCTTATCCTATAGCAGTTATATACATAAAGTCATTAATCAAACAGAAAACTTGGTTGATCCGGACGACAGATCAGTACATACAAATATTGTAAAACGAATGTGGCGAGACTTAAAATAAAACATTCCTTCAAATATAACGCCCAAAAATGTTAAGCGGTTTTTCGCCGGGGATGAAATTTTTGTAGTCTCACATTTTTTGTTAACACCTTTAAACCATTTAAAATTTAATCCATATGGAATTTAAAAATTAACAAGAGAATAGCAAATTTTACGCTTTGAAGACTATGTTTACAATTTTAAAAGACATTTAGATGATATTTGAGTTTCAGATGTAAAACAAGAACTTTTCATGGTTCAATCACAATCGAAAAAAATAACATTGCTTTAAGTCGAGTACTGCATTATTGTGTTGTAAATGTTAACAAAACACGTTAGTTACTATCATTACATGCAGTTAAGAGCAAATTAAATGAAGATTTTAATAGAATTTTTAGAGAAATTAATAGGGATTTAAGTAATGAAACTTTATATGTAATACTAGAAATGAAAAATATACGTGATTCATCTAAAAGAGCTAGAAATAAACAATACAATTTTATTAACATTTAATTGCAGGACATCCCATTTCAGTTACAGAAAACAAATAACTATAAACAATTTGTGGAATTTGATTCAGGTTTAAGAAGCAAAAAAAAGATTTATAGTGTTTTTAAGTTCATAATTTCTTAATTACAAACAGAAGATAGATGTTTGGATTATTGACGTTACGTTAAAGTCGGTGATGAAAGATTTTTATAAGCTTATTGCATGATATAAGGGTTTCTTTTTGAGCAGTATATTACTCTTATTTTATATTACCTACATATAAAACGACAGAAACTTATTCAAAAATGCTTAACTATACCATAAAAACGTTTAATTTATTGCCAAAAATTTTTAGTTGTAATTTTGAGGTTGATTTAATCACTGAATGCAAAGAAATTTCTAAAAATATTAATTTTTTTTTTGTGTTTTTTTGGGCTGGATGTTATGGCGTAAAATACAAGCACTTAGTTATACATAGCAATATAAGAACAAACAATTATATCGTAAAATTTGTAGAATGTATTTAAACACACCTTTAATTTAATCCAATGAGAATTACAGAAATTATTAATTTTATTGATAATTTTATTATGGCCTCCAACTTATTGGAGGAGTTTAAGATTTTGTTGAATATTATAAAAACAATTTTATTAACAAATACAATCGCATACCAATATATAATATTAGTTAGTGGTAAATTTTTTTAGCAGCTTAACTCAATTACCGTGAGCTAGAAATAGATCGGAAGGATGGCATCGAGCATTTAATGAAATATTTGAAATAAAACATCCAAACCTAGGTAGCTTAGTCGATGAATTAGGTTAGAAGTTGATAAAACACAATTAAGAATGGTTTGTTATCGCAATGGTAGCTTTGACAATTAACGGAAAAAAATATAGGAAAGAAGAATTAATACAGTTATTAACAAAAAACGAATTTTTTTTGATTGAAATATTTTTTGATATGTTTGATAATATAAATGGCTGGAAATTTAATTAAATTGTAATTCACAAAAAATCGGTTTTTTTGTTTTTTTTAATTTTGGCGAAATGCCGTTTTTTCGCCTACACAAAAAAAACGCACAGCCTTCAAGATATGTTTAAAAATACGTAAGTAAAAAATTTGGGAATTCAAAAACCTAGCTTATCATTATCCAGACCCGACCAAAACCCAACAAATATCTTGTTTTTTACGGGTTTTCTTAGAAAATACTTTAATATACATAAGATTAATGAATGTTATGATTTATTTGGAAGTTTCGCGACTAAAATAGAATTTTAAGAATACAAGATAACTGCTAGACTTGTCCGACACGCTGGAGCAAATTTTTGTACAAAAATCATTGGAAACAGAGAAGGTTCTCTTCGCTTCAATCGACGTTGGTTTTATCGTCTTGATTGTATTGAAAAGATTTTGAAGATTATAAGTACGCTTGCCCGTGATTCTGAATAAAGAAAACTCTTGCTTTAACTTGCTGAAGTTTTCTGGGATCTGTTTTTCTGATGACTTATTAGCTCCGAGCAATTGTCGAAGTAACTCTTCGAATATTAAAGCGGGTATATTATGAGTTTTCATGTTTGTGTCTTCCTCGTCCAGTATTTCAATTTGTGGGAAGAGCCGCTTAATTAGACTAACTATGAACTCAAGAACCACTCTCGATATGATGATCTCTGGTTGATGAAGCGCTTTTTATAACTTGATGAGCTTTGTGTCAAAATAGCTATTCAAAAATTCCGTCAGATTTTCAAGTAATTATACTCCGATATCGTTCAACTGAGCCCTTAGCTGCGTCACCATACAATTTATTGTTATGTCCACAGTTCAAAAAGTTGCTTCTGACTCGCTAATAGCGTTCACAGCTATTTCAACTGGTTTTAAGCATTCCACAATTGTTTTTAACATCTGAAATTAAATGTTCTGCAACAAATTTTTTGCTCCTAGTTCAGTGAGCGCTCTAACGACTACTTCAGTAAGTTTCAAAAACTTTTCCAGCATAACCAATATGGAGTGCCAGCGAGTTTTACAGTCGAGTGAAAGCTGTTCTCCAAATTTGAAACGTGCTTTTTCTTTTGATAAAAGAAGATCTCTCCGAATTGTAGAAAACTTAAAAAACTTGTCAATTTTCTTGAGTCTATCGATGTTTTTGAGATATAAGGTCACTGCCAAATTAGACAATGGTATCTTTATGTTCATGAGCGTCCTCAAAGTCGTTATATTCTTGAATTTTTTTAGTATTCTCCTCTGAATAGTCGATTTTTTTGTACAATGAGTAAAAAACACCAAGATGGAGGCTGTGAGCGTGACAAATTTGATAAAGTGCTTAGCTTTTACTTCCAAACGTGGTCATAACACTTGCTTTAATAGCAGTCGCTGCAAAAATGTCGTGTTTGTAGGATATTTTCAAAGATTTCAGATAATTCTCGACGATCTCAACCATTTTCTCAGCATTGCAACTAACCAGAATTCTAACAAGTAAGAGATTAATAACGCTTGAGTTTGTCTTGTGTAGGTAATTATTTAAATAGCGCCGAGTAGCTAAACTAGTCTATTAATCTAAAGTGATCGAAAACTAAAGTTCTCTAGCGATTTCAGATCCAATTTCATGACTAATTTCTTGTTTTTTGTTTTCAGCAAAGTTATAGACAAGTTCCATTACAGCGGATTCACTCTTTGGTATCTTAATTCCTCGAGATGATATTCCTATCCGAATTTCTACAGACTTTGTAATTGTTCTGATTGAAATACCATCAGTGACTGTCAACTTCGCAACTATTTTTTCTAGCGTTGTTATCTTCATGAATGACTCCACAGTCTGCATTTTCTTTGATGAGGGTTCTTTATTGGCGGGCTAAGTAATGTCGATGTGATGCTTAGTAACTAAATGTCACTTTAATGCTGCTCTTTTTGCAGCTCATAACTGATGAGCATGTTTCGCAAATAGCTGTCTTTTTCTTTTTCATATTTAAAGTATTTCCAAACTCCAAATTGTTTTTGCATTGACATTTTGCTGATGATGGGATATGAAATAATTTTTAAAAAATTACGATAAAAGGAAGCTGAACTTACATAGATTCACGACTAAAACTTCTGGACTAGTGTATTTTTTGTAAAGAAAAGTTCAATAAATGTAAAGAATAGTTCAGTAAATTCAAATTTTCTATTAGAACTAAAATTTTATTTGCTAAAAAAAAAAGAAAACATAAAACTACTAGATTTTATGGTCCGGGTTTTGGGTTTGAAAATAGGCTAAAACTCGCCGGGTTTTATGGGATGGGTTTTAGGTTTGAAAATAGACTAAAACCCGTAGGGTTTGGGGTTGGGCTGAGCTGGGTATGATAACCTATTAAAAATATCTAAAATTTTATACTTTGGAAGCAAAGTTTGATCTTATTTTAAATTTTTTCAAACGATTCTAATTTTTATTTTAATTTTCAGCCCAAGGATTGACCATAACCATAGAAATTTAGTATTATTGCTACAAATAAAACATCTAATTATTATTTTATAATCAGTATTATATCCTCTTGACTCAATAAAGATCATTATTTTTGAATTAATTTAAATGTATCTAATAATTGTTTTTATGTTATTTATAACACCAAAATTTATTACGTTTGCTACAAACAGAACATCTAATTATTATTTTATAATCAGTATTACATCCTCTTGACTCAAAAAAAATCATTAGTTTTGAATTAATTTAAATGTATCTAATAATTGTTTTAATGGTATTTATAACACACAAATTTAGTACGTTTGCTACAAACAGAGCATCCAATTATTATTTTGTAATCAGTATTACATCCTCTTGACTCAAAAAATATCATTATTTTTGAATTAATTTGATAGTATCTAATACTTATTTTTAATTGTATTCATAATACAGAAATTTAGTACGTTTGCTACAAACAGAACATCCAATTATTATTTTATAATCAGTATTACATCCTCTTGACTCAAAAAAGATCATTATTTTTGAATTAATTTAAATGTATCTAATAATTGTGTTTAATGGTATTTATAACACACAAATTTAGTACTTTTCCTACAAACACAACATATAAACTCCTGTTCTTCATAAGAAATTTTTTTATCATTTTTTTATAGATTTATCTTCAATAATTTCGTCCAAAAATTAATCAAAACAATAAATCCTCTGGTTATATTATAAAGTTGGGCAAAAATAAAATTCAGAAAATTAATTTTTTGTTCGTATTATGTTGTTGAAACATGTTGCCACATTAGAAACTGTCATCATTAGATTCAGAATGTAGTTTTTTTAAAAGTTCTTCAAGTTTGAATGCAGTTAAATTACTGGAAAAATTTTCTTGTATATCACGCCTTATTTGTTCAATTTTGTTGGTGTGTATGGTTATATTGACTTCATCTACAAATCTTTTACTGTGAATAATTGTTCGGTGTTTATAGAATAATAATAATCTGTAGTAACTTCGCAACGAATCTGTTGTAGTTCCTATTCCATACTCAAACATGTTCATCATTGGGCCATAAAAATAAATAATTTTTGTTTCCAGCGTTTTAATACTACAATTAATCTAAATTAAAATTTATTTTTCCATAGTTAAATACGGAATCTACATTTTACTAACAAAAATAACCGATTAAACCCATTAATAAATCCTAAAATTTTAGTATAATGGATGAAAAATATGTTTTCTACTTTTAAGAAAATACAAAATACCAAGAAATTGCTGAATTTTGAACAAAATTGTTTTACATAGAATTTTCTTAATAAGTGTAAAATTTGTTACATTTTGATTTCTTATATCAATAAGGACATTCCATACTTTAAATAATCAGCTTTGAGATTAGAAAATATTGTTATTCCTTTGTTTTAAATCCCTATGAACATTTCGAATGCCACAATTTAATTAAAGTGTTACATATAAAATTATTATTTTTAAACCCCATTTATGAATTCAAATGAATTTTTTAATGCATTTTACAATCCAATATCATTAATCGAACTGTTGCAAGATACGAACGTAAATTCCAATTCTATTAGAAAATGTTTGTTTAACACGTTCCTGAAATTAGCTAAAATTTGAATAAAGAAGCTTAAAGATGAAGATTTAAGTTTTACCTTGTGCTCTGGTAAATGCAAAAATGAACATTAAATAGTTAAGAAAACTTTTTTTGCAACTACAAATACTATTATTACTCCTAATGGTGAACTGAAGGCAACAACGTGGCAAAAATTGAGTGTTCATAAAAATTTGAAAATAATGTACCAATATATTAAAGGAAAAATACATCAAGAAATGATGCAAAATCTGCATGTAAAGTCAAGTGTTACTATGGTAAATTGGTGTAGTTACATACAAAATATCATGTCTTATTACAGAAAGAATGAGTTTAAGATAGGATGAATCAGACGTACTGTAATTATCGATGACAGTCTTTTTCGAGGTAAAAGAAAATATCATAAAGGAAGGATGCTATTAGGTGATTTAGAAGCAGAAAGTACTTGTGATGGTCAGTTGAGGGGTAGGAACTACTGCCAAAGAATTTAAGAACCTTGGGTTTTTGAATTAGAGGAATACAAAACGAATGATGTTAGAATGTTTTATTTTAAAAAATGCGACCATGCAACTTTGATTGCAATCATTAAAGAATGTGTCGCAGATGGAACAAAACTAATTAGTGATGGAAGTGCTGCATACAACAGAATTTGATCATGTTGTTATGAGAAACTAGTTGTTATAAATAAGGAAAATTATGTTGATGCACTTACAGGAGCAAAAAGCTAAATAATTGAATGTGAGTGGGTAAATGCTATACATTTAATTATGATGAAAAGACGCGGAAAAAACTTTGGATTTCCTACAATCACATCTAGATGAATTTCATTATTTTAAAGTATTTGGAGATGATTCTTTTTTTAATTATCAAATCAATGAAACAATGTTGCAAATTATAAATTTGAATAATTAAATGTTTTTGAAAATTGTTATTACTTTTCCTTATTTTTAAATGTTTTATTATTTGATACTTTTTTATATATAATAATAATTAATTTGGGTGAATTGAAATGTTCATAGGGGATTCGAAACAAAGAAATACCGAAAATATGTATATTAGATATTGTTGAATAGAAATTTAGTTATAAAAATTAAACAGGTATAGTTTCTTAAATAGCCCTAAATCAAGAAGAATATTAGTTTGTATGTATACACGTTTAATTTATCTGTTTCTAAATGTTCATTAGATAAAAACTTGTTCAACATGTATATAAAAATTGTTATAGCATAAGGTTTTGGTGATGAATGTTCTGACAAGAGCGGATTTTTAAAAATTTAAACATCTTAAACTAAGCTTGAAAAATATTTAAATTTAGAAAATCATAAAAAAATTAAAAATTAATAAAAGTTAATAAATTTGCTAAATACTGTAAAATTTTAAATTTAATCAAATATCCGTTTAAATTAATCCATTATAAATTATGGGCAATTCCTCTAAGATACTTGATGATGATGTTTCGATCACTGTAACTTTCTACAATTGTTAAAATTCAAATATCTGTAATTTCGTATTTTCTACGCTTTACAGAAGGACGGTCTCCCAAACAAATTGCTCATATACAAGGTCACGTCCCTTTTGAACACCCAAGATTCCGTCTATAAACTTCCAAATGTTTGGGTGATTCATCAAAAATTTAGCTTGCAAGCTCCAATGTGTTGCTTCAACTAAGTTATTGGTACCATCTTATCTTTTAACTGTTCTTTGGTATACAGATCACATATGGGGAGAGAACAAGGCACAAGGGTTAGTCCTGTTGCGATTTTGGCGTCCTATATATACATCCTTTAACCATTTTAAAATTAGAATGAAGTCTTCTCTAATTTCAGTTTCCTAATCCTTAAACTCTACTTCAATGTCTTCAACTGTTACAAAACAGAGAGCCCCTATCATTCTGGCAGCCAATGTAAAGTCATGATCAGTATTATATCTTCAAATAAGACCTTCGTCTGATAGTTTTCTGCGTATACTTTCTGTTAGGAAGAAAAGAGATCCAGGGATTGCACATTTTAGAAAAGTTGTTTAAAAAGCTTCAATTGCAACCTGTTTAAAGTCAATCAAAATTGAGAGAAGGATTAATATTTGGGTACAATTCTTTAATAGCCTTAAACACTTGTAAGTAAGTTCTGCCTTCTTTATTTGGTAGTAGAGTGTACAATATTAATAGCACCAATACCATATCGCTTCCATTATTACATATATTTGCAAGATTAAGTTGTGTGTTAAACTAAATGTTCCATCAACATAAAGCTTTTAGATAAGGTAAATCTATTCCCTATTAGATTGCGGCCCAAAGATAAGAATTCTAGTTTCATCCTGCTCTCCAGAATTCCACAAAAAAAATACTTCTATCCCACACACTGTGACCACATAGAACTGATATGTAAAAGGAATAATAATTGAAGCGCAATTAATAGGTTGAGGAGGCGCTGCTTGGCTTCAATATTTTCTTCGCTGAATAACTTTGCGAATTGCATCTATGTTGGGATCTTAGCTTAAATAGCATCAATGCTTGTTGGAGAGCATCGCTGAGAATAACTAATAAAATTTCAGTTGTCTCGGTTGCTTTTCTTTGAAGCTCACGCATTATTTTAGCAACTTACAGTTCATCTCCATTACTTCCATGACTATACTGGTTCATTCGAACCACAACTAGATTAATCACTGTTAAGTTTAAACAGGTCCTGCACTTATTCTTACACTGACGCCTCTAAAACCTATCTGCACTCAGCTTATCAAACAGATAAAAGTGTCCTTCATAGTTTAACTTTTCTTTACCCCACTTTGATTGTACATTTTATTGGTATAAAAGATTATATTAATTTTATGGGATTCTGGCCGTTTTACTTGGCTTCGCTAGAGTTTTCGTTTTTAAAAAATGAATTTAAATTATTTTGAATTATAAATTGTTTATACTAAAAAATAGTATGAGTTTACATTGTCATCATACAATACAATAAATTAATATTAATATTAATATTAATGATTGAATGTTTATACAATTAAAATGTGCAAATGTACAAAAGTTGATAATTTTAACACCAATGCATCGATTACAATATTTTAATAAAATACTTAATTATACATTTCAAAATCCCAAAACTTTGTACAGAATTTATTAAATAATTTTGATTATGTAAATTTTATTTCTTTATTTTAATATTTCACCTATTTTTTTTTTGCGAAGAACAAAAATGAAATGAACAATTCTTTCATTCATAAAATGTTAAGCCTAGTGTAATAAGTGGTATAGAATGATTAAAAGAAAAGGTTAACCTAGATTAATAATAGCCTGATTCATAAGAATAAATGATAAGAAGAGGAACAAAAAGAATATAATTTGGGATAAAACCATAATTTTACGAATAATGAGGAAATAAAAAGAAATGAAATGCACATTTGTTGTTATACAGGTTTAAATTAAGTTATTTTCAAATAACTTTTAAATAATATTGGTTTGACAAATAAACAAAGTTTATTCTTAGGTAATATCAAATTAATCTAACTCTACTTAATTTATGATTAAATCGATGTCACTACTGTACTTTTAAATGAATCGCGATGATTAGACTATAGGCGTAAATGCACTAATTCGACAAATACAAAAAACGAATAATCGAAAAGTTTAGACATGTGGATAAAAATTTTCAAAACTAGTATTTGATAATTATTAGCAATAATAACTTTTAAATTATTTTTATTAGTACTTTTCGAATTTGAAGTAGTAAATGCTTATAATGGCCTCAAGGTACTCAAGGGGTGTAAGAAATCGTTTGTTATTAATCAAATTATATAAAAAAAAAGTTATTTCTTAGAACAAGATACTTTAAATATACCTTTACAACAGTGCTTGAGGTCATAAAGATTTAAATCACCCATTTGAAGCAAACAAGAGATAAAATAAGCAATATTGGGATGCGAATTTTCAATCCTTAGGTTAAATGTTTTATTCCAACTATCAGCATTGTTTAATATTCTCGGCACTCTTTTTAGAATTCTTAAATAAGCATTTCAAAATTCGATACTGAATGTGGATTCAGTCTCATCTATCTCTTCTCTGTCAAAAATTCCTAAATAATGTTTTTTCTAAGTAACAAAAAAAGTTTTCTAATATAGGCTCATCATTTAACTGAACCAACGATATAATAATTAGGTAATAATCTAAAACCTCAAGTGATAGAACAAATGAAAGGCATAACGTCATTTAAAATTTTTTTTTTTAAAAGGCATTGTTTTTTTATAGAGACTTCGCTTAATGCTCCTAAGAGCCTCCAAGATGCCTGTCCTAAGTAAAATAAGCAGCGAAAAAGCTCTGCTTTACTAAATGTTAACACGATGGCATTGATTAAAGCAAGCTCAAAGTCAGTTATGATATATTCCACGTTTAACTCCAACAACTCCTTGCATTTTTTAAAAGTCTTTCACATAAGAAACTTCATTTTTATTGCTAAGTAGTATATATATAAAGGGAAAATTTTTTCGAAAATAAATCCATGAACCATAAAAACTTAATAGAAATTGTGTGGAAACAATTTATACGTCCCGTCTATCACAATTGTATCCACTTGGGATAGATAGCCGAGTTTAGTCTCTGATATAAGGATTATCATACAATCTTTTTCTTGAAAACCACTATCATATCTCAAAAAAAGGTTTCCCTTGTTGTCCCTTTTCAAAATTTCTAGAATATCAATAATGACCCCAGGTGAATGCCCTATAATCTTGTTACGTGCTTTCTTAACTGAATCCAACATAAATTTAATTGATTGGGACTCACTATCAACATCGGTTTCAGTTAAAACACTAATCTGAGGGGCTACAATGTCAAAGGCCCTTTCTGAAGTTGTAATAGCTCTAGTTTTAATAGAGCTGATAACTCTTAGTCAGCTAACGTTGTCAAGGACTGTAGGATGGGAATGTATTACATTTTTTTGTACATTCCCCTCGTCATCTGTAACCAAAAATTCTCTGCAAGATCGGTTTCGACATCTCCAACGTATACTACCATCGGATTTTTCTCTTTGCTATAAATAAAATTATCAAGAATGTGTAGATAGTTTCCTCTCTGTCCTTTAATAATATTATATTCCGCTAGAGGTAAAAATTGTATTATCTAAAAAATATTATTTTTCTAAACTAGTCAATTTTGCGCATATTCTCTGTGTCGAAAGCTTACCGCTTTTATAGATGTGAGGAGCACGCATGGTTAACGAGAGTAAGTTAAAATTTCATATGCAAAAGGCGGAGCTAAAAAGTCACGTACTGAATAAATATATATCAATAACAATAAATTTATCAGTAAAAATATTAATAAATATATCAATAAAATTAAACATATCAATAAAAATAACATTAATTATAAATAACAATAAATATAAGTAAATATTAATTATTAATAAATATAAATAAAATTATTAATAAAAATATTAAAAAAATTCAACATATCAATAAATTTATCATTAATTATAAATAACAATAAATATAATGAAATTTTAATTATTAATAAATATAAATAAAATTATTAAAAAAATTCAACATATCAATATCCATATAATTAATTATAAATAACAATAAATATAAGGAAATTTAAATTATTAATAAATATAAATAAAAATGTAAATAAAAATATTAAAAAAATTAAACATATCAATAAAAATAACATTAATTATAAATAACAATAAATATAATGAAATTTTAATTATTAATAAATATAAATAAAAATAAATAAATCATTAATTATAAATAACAATAAATATAATTAAATATAAATTGTTATTAAATAAATATCAAAATTAATAAAAATATTAAACTTATCAATATACATATCATTAATTATAAATAACAATAAATTTAAGTAAATTTTATTATATTAAAAAATATTATAGATATTGTCAACCTTTGTATAATAAACCTAAAAAATACTCTCATATATATATAATTTAATCGATTAATATTGTTTACTACTCATAAAATATTTGTTTCATTTTCAACCATTAACGAATTGCTAAAAAATAACTTATTTTTATACTCGGAAAATAAAATATGAACACTGTTAAATGAAAAAATAAAATAATCATATAAATCATTATATATGATAATAGTTTTACAAATAAAACAAATAAAAAATAATTAAAATATTTCATGCCTTCAAAACTTCCTTTATTAATTCAGAATACATGTGTCTTTCAAACGAATTACATTGAAATTGTAAAAACCCAGCAACCATATCTTCATTCATGGAGTAATTATATTTTTGTTTATAATGTTCATAATATAATGGCATATCAAAAAATATAAGATCAATTTCTGACTTTAATATTTTCTGTTTTTCAATAAGTTCAACAACAACCTTGTGCTCAAATTGAAACAAAGGAATTTTATTTATTTCTATAAGCCACATATTAGTAGTAATACCAGCCGAAGAAAGATCGCTTGAGTTTACTCTAGAAACCGCTGCAGGAAAAAACCAATCTGGATTGCTTTCATTCTGATAACCATGTTTTATACCAAATCCTAATTTTTCTTCGGGTTTTCTGCTTAAAATCACTTGTTTAAAATATAAAGGGAAAGGATCTCTTCTTATGGTAATTGAATTAATATCCTCTAAATGTTGTATAAGGAAATGTCCAAGTTTTTCTCCATCTTTTATATCTACATAGAAACCATTTACCTTTACGACTCGATCACCAGGTAGAATAAGCGAAGAAGTCTCTACACTATTATTATAAATCTTTGAAACAAAAACCGGGTTGATAAGATTGTCAAAAACATGTTTACAAGATATTAAAGAACCTTCAAATAAGATGGGAAAATGACCATTTACTAGTTTAACTTTACTTAAATTTATATTGAATATTTTAAAGTATTCATCAAGTTTGGGAATATTATTATTATATAAATAGGGATGAGATGAGAAGGATTCATTTGAGTTTGATCCACTTGATTTTAAAATCTTTGGTGAAATAACAAGTCTATTAGAAGAATTAGGAATATTCGAATCACCCTTAATTCTTAAACTATAGTCTTGAGAAGTTAGATCTTCATTAAGATTAGAATTCTTAAAAATATTTATTTCATAATCACTATGTTGAGTAAATGAACTCTTGGATTGAAAATTATTTTTAATTTCCTCTATAACATCATTATATAGAGCACTTTTATTATCAAATTGTTCTAAACCATTAGATACAGCACTATTGTTATCAAATTGTTCTAACCCATCAGATACATTACTATTGTTATAGAATTGTTCTAACCCATCAGATACAGCACTATTGTTATCAAATTGTTCTAACCCATCAGATGGAGCACTATTGTTATCAAATTGTTCTAACCCATCAGATACAGCATTATTGTAATCAAATTTTTTTAAACCATTATTATTAAATGGTTGAGAATTATTAAATTTTTCGAAATTACCATCAGGTAGTTGACAATTGTTATCAAATTGTTTCAAATCATCAGATACAGCATTATTGTTATCAAATTGTTCCAACTTATCAGATACAGCACTATTGTTATCAAATTGTTCCAACCCATCAGATACAGCACTATTGTTATCAAATTGTTCCAACCCATCAGATACAGCATTATTGTAATCAAATTTTTTTAAATCATTATTAGATGGTTGAGAATTATTAAATTTTTCGAAATTATCATCAGGTAGTTGACAATTGTTATCAAATTGTTCTAAACCATTATTAGATGGTTGAGAATTATTAAATTTTTCGAAATGATCATTAGTTATTTGACTATTGTTATCAAATTGTTCTAAATCATTAGATAGAGCACTATTGTTATCAAATTGTTCTAAACCATCAGATAGAGCACTATTGTTATCAAATTGTTCTAACCCATCAGATACAGCACTATTCTTATCAAATTGTTTCAAATCATTAAAAGATGGTTTAGAATTATTAAATGTTTCGAAATTACCATTAGGTAGTTGACAATTATTATCAAATTGTTCTAACCCATCAGATACAGCACTATTCTTATCAAATTGTTTCAAATCATTATTAGATGGTTGAGAATTATTAAATTTTTCGAAATGATCATTAGGTAGTTGACTATTGTTATCAAATTGTTTCAAATCGTTAATAGGTGGTTGAGAATTATTAAATTTTTCGAAATGATCATTAGGTAGTTGACAATTGTTATCAAATAGTTTCAAATCGTTAATAGGTGGTTGAGAATTATTAAATTTTTCGAAATGATCATTAGGTAGTTGACAATTGTTATCAAATTTTTTTAAATCATTATTAGATGGTTGAGAATTATTAAATTTTTCGAAATGATCATTAGGTAGTTGACAATTGTTATCAAATTGTTTCAAATCGTTATTAGATGGTTGAGAATTATTAAATTTTTCGAAATGATCATTAGGTAGTTGAAAATTGTTATCAAATTTTTTCGAATCATTATTAAATTTTTCGAAATGATCATCAGGTAGTTGAAAATTGTTATCAAATTTTTTCGAATCATTATTAAATTTTTCGAAATGATCATCAGGTAGTTGAAAATTGTTATCAAATTGTTTCAAATCATTAGTTACATCTTTCTTGGTTAATTTTTGAGGAAAATATTCAACCATTGATAACCTTTCATTTTCTTCATTTTCTTCTTTTTGATCATTTCCTTCTTGTTGATCATTTTCTTCAGTAATAATTATTTTAAATTTATCATCTTTACAACATATCGATGAATTTTTATTTTCTTCCAGTTGTTCATTTCCTTCAGTAATAATTATTGATAATTTATTATCATTATCTAAATTTTTTTCTTCTTCATCAACCAAATTCTCTTGATTCATTTTATTATTCTTTTTCTCTTGATAATCTTTTTTTGTATATTGTATAAAACTATTAAATTCTTGATCCATACTAGTATCAACTATAATACCATCTTCAGTAATTTCCTTGTTTTCATAAAATATTTCAGAATATTGAATCGTTTCTTTATTAAAAACTTTAGATGCTTTCATTACTTCATGTCTTATTATTTTTTGAGGTAACAAATAACACGTTAAAACAGTCTTTTTACTTTTGTCTATAATTACATCCTTTTTTTGTAAATGTATATAAGATCTTCTTTGTGTTTCAGATAACCAAAATGCTTTCAACTTTAATTTATGAAATGATATTGGTAAATATTTCAGTTTATTATTGCACATATCCAATATAGTCAAACTCTGCAACTTTCCTATATTTTCTGGCATTTCAATTATTTTATTCCCTCGTAAAGAAAGTATTGTCAATTTATTACAAAAGCATATTGAATCAGAAACCTTCTCCAAATAATTTCCATCCAAATATAATACTGTTAAATTGATTAGCTTATCAATTTGATTTGGTAAACTATCAATGTAATTGTTTGATAGATATATCTCTTCTAAATTTACCAAATCTGTAATTTCCTCTGGACATTCTTCTATTTGATTATTTTCCAACTTCAAAACACGCAAACTCGTTAACTGTTTTATAGTTTTCGGAATACTTAGAATCTTGTTTCCAGACAATACAAATATTTCGAGTTTAGATAAAGAGCCCAGTTCTTTAATCATATTGGAGATAAGATTATCAGAAAGGTCAAGAGTATTTAAATTTTGACAATAACTAATATTGCCGCTTATTTTTGATACTTTATTGGTTTCCAAATAAAGTTCTTCGAGCATGACCAATCGCCCAATCTCGTCCGGAATTTCTGTAATGTCGTTATAACTTAGATCAATGTAAACTAGTTTAGTACAGTTTCTTATTGACTTGGGAATATAGGTAATCATGTTTTCCCTAGCTTCAAACTTTTGCAATTCTCTCAGATTTCCAAGATCCTTTGGGAGTTCGTGGAGACATATATCGTTGAGATAAAGTTCTTTTAGTGAAGACAGATTGCAAATTTCAGATGGTACAGTTTGTAGGATATTGAAAGAAACGTCCAGTACTTTTAAATTATTCAACTTGCCTATACTTTCGGATAAACAAACCAGCTCTAAATATTTTGTAAACAACAAGTACCGTTTCGAGTTAATAACAATTCTTCTAGTTGGTCCAACACAGCGATTTCTAAGGGGATTACCTCTAGTTGATTATCTTGAATGGATAACCTACGCAAATTTCGTAGCTCAAACAGTTCCTACAGCTTAATTTAAATCTACCCTGGGCAAAATTCGGAAAAGGTTGTTGTCTAGGTTGAGGTCCCTAAGGTGCTTCTTGTTCTTCACTACCGAAGCAGGAAGTTCCAACAAGGAATCACAACTTAGGTCCATCATCACTAGCTGATTATCCCTCTCGCTTCTAAAAGGTAAAAACAAACATCTAGCCATGTTAAATTTTAATTCAAATTCCAATCAAAAGTATTAGGATTAGATAACAATACAAAATTATAAAAAAAACATGCGCGTTAAATTAAAACTAAAAAAGTTGATTTTTGATTATTTCAACAGGTTGACAAACAAAGATGAAAGATTGTTTAAACCTTTGAGGAAACCAAGGTCTGGACCTATGTGTTTGATTGTATTAAAATTAGCGGTAGCGGGGCATTCTTGTTCCATTTGGATGTAATTTGAGTTTTTTGAATCCTGTCTAGAGTTTAGGCTGTCTACTGTGATTTTCAAGAATTCTTCATCACTGTGACCGTTGAAACTTGCTTGCGCAAAATCGATCAGTTTAACATTTACCAAATCGAACACTTCAGAAGCAGGTAGGTTTTTAAGATATTCGTGGGTGAGATCACCTTCAAACACAATTAGAATTGAGGTTGCATATAGTCGAAGATTTTCATATTGGGAAAGAATATGGTCAAGTTGATTAATTTTTGTTACAATGGCATCTACTAACAAATTGCGATGTTCGAGACCATCGAACAAGAAACTTCTGATGGTATCCTTAAGTTGTTCTAAGTTTAATATCCTACCATAGTACTTATCATAGAATGTGTATTTTTTGGTATGGGGGTGGAAGGCCTGCATACCGGAAAGACGGATTCCAACATCTTTTGAAGTTGAAGTTAGGCATCTTTGTATTTTACGCTGAATTTTAGATGGACTTGTATTGTCACCATGAGCCCTGTATCCAATTTTTACATCAAGTGCACATGGATTTTTAAATTGACTCGTAATGTTTTCCAAAAGCATAAAAACTTAAAATAAGAAAAATATACTCTTTTCCTTATAGTTATATTTGTTCCATTTTGCATCAAAACGTTTTTTGGCTTCAATGAACCAGGGATGCAAATCTTTTGTGTGTTCCATTTTTAAAGATGACTCTGGGCATAATAAGTTTAAATCTATCGTATCCCATCTATCCGTTTCAGAGTGACGCTCATAAAAGTTGTGGTTTTCAATTTCGCTTTCATCGAGATACTTTGCAATATAAACTATTTGATTTTTTGCATCTAATGATTGATGAACCCTTACCAATCCATTAAAATTAGGAGTGAAAGGCTTGAGTAACGGAGAAACAACTTTGTAAAAATGATATTCATGAGAATTGAACGGTTTGCAAATTGAATAAGAGTCGTAATTTAATATCAAATTATGACCACCTACTTGATGTAAAAAAGGTTGCAAAACAACACAACCAGAATGGGAACGGGTTTTTTTCATAATTTTCTTTATTAATCCAATTTTAAAAACTAAAGTGTCTGCGCAATATATATAATACGATTAAATAGAAATTCGATTTATATTATTTTAATATTAATTAACTTATGCATAAATTATTTTTAAACAGCTAAGTAAATTAAAAATTAATCAAAAATTAATTATAATAAAGTAACAAAATATAATATTTAAAAGTATTAAAAATAATAAATATATTAAATAAATGGGATAAAAATAATAAATATATATTTTATAAATAATATAATAATTAATTAAATGGAATAAAAATAATAAATATATATTTAATAATTATATAATAATTATATAAATGGAATAAAAATAATAAATATATATTTAATAATTATATAATAATTCAATAAATGGAATAAAAATAATAAATATATATTTAATATATAATAATTATTAAAATGGAATAAAAATAATAAATATATATTTAACAATTATATAATAATTAAATAAATGGAATAAAAATAATAAATATATATTTAATAATTATATAATAATTAAATAAATGGAATAAAAATGATAAATATATATTTAATGATTATATAATAATTAAATAAATGGAATAAAAATGATAAATATATATTTAATGATTATATAATAATTAAATAAATGGAATAAAAATAATAAATATACATTTAATATATAATAATTATATAAATGGAATAAAAATAATAAATATATATTTAACAATTATATAATAATTAAATAAATGGAATAAAAATAATAAATAATAATTAAATAAATGGAATAAATATATATATTTAATAAATAATAATTAAATAAATGGAATAAAAATAATAAATATATATTTAATAAATAGTAATAATTAAAAAATGGAATAAAAATAATAAATATATATTTAATAATTATATAATAATTAAATAAATGGAATAAAATTAATAAATATATATTTAATAAATAATAATTAAATAAATGGAATAAAATTAATAAATATATATTTAATAAATAATAATTAAATAAATGGAATAAAAATAATAAATAATAATTAAATAAATGGAATAAATATATATATTTAATAAATAATAATTAAATAAATGGAATAAAAATAATAAATATATATTTAATAAATAATAATAATTATATAAATGGAATAAAAATAATAAATATATATTTAATAAATAATAATTAAATAAATGGAATAAAAATAATAAATAATAATTAAATAAATGGAATAAAAATAATAAATATATATTTAATAAATAGTAATAATTAAAAAATGGAATAAAAATAATAAATA
>CAKKLC010003232.1:12948-25708 GCA_918559645.1 Ceratonova shasta | reverse complement strand
AAATTTATCCTCAATCTTTCTTTTTTTGGCAGCACTCATGGTTAAATAACGTCTGTTCACTTTTAAATTATAATTTTTAAGAAACCCTTCAAAATGTAAATTGTAAAAACGAGCTACTTTCGATTGCGCAAAAACGTAGTTTTGAATAGGGATGTTAACAATTAATGACCAGCAATGATGAGAGGACACAAACTACTTTGGCGACTATTTTGAAGTAGTAAATATAGCAAAAATGGACAACTCTGTCTAAACAAACAAAAATTTCATTGACATAGGATCGCAACATGTACGTGCATATGATCCGCATAATACACTCTGAAAGGCCGTAGTATGCCTACCCCTGATCTAGACGAATCAACCGATATTACTACTGGTTTAACAATCTAATATTTTTTTTAACCAAGTTTTAAACTATCATCACATGTATGCTATTCAAACTTCATATCAACAATATCTATTTTTTTATTTGAAAATAAAAAGATAAATCTTACTGAATTAATTCTATTTAACAAAATTATTAATTGATATATATAATAAAGATTTTTTCTTCTCAAATTTATTTATATTTACCTTTTTTAATCATTTAAAAACATAAGGTTATTAGATTAAGACTTATATTTAATTTCTTTAAAATAAATGAAAATTGATCCCCAAAAAATATAATTTAAACATATGGAACATAAGAAACTAGGGTTTATTTAAAATATTTATAATTAAATTTATTTTAGGTATGATCCTATTTATTAGATTTTATAAAATTCAAAAACAATTTATATTTCCGTAAAGAAAGTTTCACTGTATCTAAGAGTTCACCAGTTTATATACTTGAACAAATTTTTTTTGAAATTAGATATGTTTATTAAATGAAATAAAAGAATGTGTAACGAGCTAAAATTTAATCTGAAATTTGCGCCTCTAAGCATGAATTTTTTATTGTTTAAAAAATAAACAAATTTCTTATGTTTATATCTAAAATGACTCAGATTTCTCTATAAAGACACATTGCAAATGAAAATAAATTGAATATATTTAAAAAAAGATGCATTGATTATGGTTAAAAAGATTTTAAGATATTTTTTAAATTTAAATATTCGATATTTTAGAGTTTTCACCTATCAATATGTAAAATTATAATAATTAAACGCTATGTGGGAATTTCAGGTCCCGATAAAAATTTAAAATAAAAAAACATAAAAATGACTAGAAAAAATACCGAAAGAAAAATAGAAAGCGAGATAGTATTCTCTGATAAAGAAATCACAATTTTAAGAATTTTAAAATCTTATATAAGTGATATTTTTATACATCGCCAAGTCTAAAACATTTTTTTGGATCGGTTGGGACCAAAAAAAAATGAGGTCAAGTTCGATAAATGCGGATCAAATCGCCAAATTGGGATTTGTAAAAATATACTTTTCTATTTACGGAACTGTGTGGAAATGTATAGCTCCAAGAAATTCCAAGGAAAGTGTAAAGTTTGGTAGCTTTTTTGAATCATCAAAGTTACTGATGAAAACAATATTTATGATTATGTATAAATACATTTAAAGAGTGCAATTTTGTGAAATTGCATGTGAATTAAATATTTCAAAAAAAAAACTGTATATTTTGCTAAACATTATGGCAGATAATTATCGAATCAGTAATACATAATAGTGGGATGATTAGAGGTTTTGATGAAAATGGTCTACCTAAGATTTTTGAAATCGACGAAAGTTACTTTTTGAAATCTTAGTACAATAGAAACGGTTTACTGAAGGGTCGTGGTACATTAACAGTAGAAAAAGGGATCCAAGTATAAATTTCAATTACCAGTCTTAAAAAGAAACACATAAATAATTGTACATGTTATTTTGAACAATGTATAACATGTTACAAGTATAGTAACCGATATGTGGAGAGCATATGGTACTACTCTAAGATAATTGCGAAGTTATGAACAACAAATAGTAAATATTTTGGATAATTCATTATACCATAATAACATTCTAGAACATACTAAACATATTGGAGGATTTTGGTTTGTCTCTAATAAATTTCTGAGTAATAAACAAGGAATAAACTCGGATGCGCACTTTGTGTACCTACACCAATTTTTATGGAAATTTAAAATTGAAAAAAACAAAATTTTTACTGATTTTTTAAAATTAATAATATTTGTTTAGTATTCACTTTTTTTCTTTTATGTTTTTTTTTAATTTTTTATCGGGCGTAAAATTTCCATCTACCAATTAAACTTTAAAATTATGATAATATAACAATTATCTTAATGAGCCTATAAAATAAAAAAACATATATTTTGATACATATACTACTAATTCAAAGAATAATTCAAAAATTTAAGTAACTTTACCCACAATAAATTTTTTTAACTATTTAATATTTGTGGATGTCAAGAATAAAAACTAGTTATATTATTTCTAATAATGTGCTGTTTGATTTTGTTAACAATAAAATAATATTGTAGAACCTATTATTTAAAACTTAAATTAATTAGATATTAGCTTGTTTATGAAATTTAAAAATAAGATATATTTAAATGATTTAAACATGATATTTTTAAATTTTAAAGAAATATTAGATCATGTTTTTTTGACACTGTATGTAAAAAAAAACACATGATGCCAAATAATTTAAAAATTTATTTAATTAATAACTCTTAATTGGATTTTTATGATTTATTATTATTAAGTGTAAAAAAAACCATTTGTTTAAAAAGTGTTAAAAAAACAAATCCGAAATAATTGTTCAGAACAATCCAAAATAGTATTTTAAAACTACAAATAATACATCCAGTTATATAATTTTTAGAAATATAAAAATTATTAGTCTAACTTATTTTCCTGGACGTGATATTACGCTAACTCGTAAGACACTTTAGATTTTTCGGAACAATTTTTAAAAATTTTTTTGTTTATGCATAATAATTTTTTTTAGCTTGATAAAAATTGAATTTTTTGTGGGATATTAAAATGACAAAAAAAATGATATTCAAGAAGAAATAGGCTGACTAACATTGCAGCAAAAAAAAAGATGTTCCGGTTGAACTGACAGATGATACAAAAAGCGCAGTTAGCTATTGAAGTATCGCAGCCCATACAAAACTTCAAAATCGTCAATCGAAAGTATTAAAAAAGACTTAAATATGTACCTAAATATGCCCAATGATTGTAAAAGATAAGTGTTTCGGGTGCAAAACTTCCGTATATTATCAAATCCGATTTAATTAATTTTTGTGTTGTTTAAGAGTTATTTAAATCTTTGTAATTTAAACATTCCTGTAACGGACGCCGTGTTGCGGGAAATCGGATTTTTAATTGGAACAACACAATGTTTATGGATTAAAAGCTTCTTGGGCTGGATGAAGAGGTTTCTAGTTTTAAATGAATTAAAATATAATATGTTGTGCGACAATAAAAAATCAGGCTATAAAATAGCCGCAAAGGACTTTTTGATAAGTTTTTGCAATTTATGGATAAAATATTAAAGCAGGAACATTTTTAATTGTAACGTCTCCCCATCATGTATACGGCTGGTTCCAAATAAATCGTATATAAATCCAAATGAATTAAATGATGAAAGTTGAATTGAATTGGATAAAGAAAGAATTATTATACTAATGGGATGTAATTTTACTAATAAGAAACTACCACTAATGATAATTAAAAAAAAAACAAAAATATTTTTTTTTAAATAATCCAAGAGATTTTAATGTTATGTACGAATACAATACATCTGTTTGGGTTAAAAAAACAATTATTTAAAAAATAGCTTTTAAAAATTAATTTAATGATGATTAAAGAAAAATGTTAATTCTAATGATTTTTAAAAATTGTGGATCACACAGAATACCGTCATTATCGAATGTTAAACTTTTATTTTTACCTCCAAAAACTTATTTAATCATCCAGCCATTATATCAGGGCATTACACAGAGATGCAAATCAAACTATAGTAAAAACTTGTTGGATTTTACTCTTAATGAAATTATGGAATATGATGGTATAAAAGGAAGCAGATTATTCAAAAAAGATGCCTATAATCCAAGAAGAATTCCAATTGTGGATTCAATTGTATGGATAAATAACATTCGGAGTAACTTTGATCCCAATATTATTTAAAACTGTTGGTTAAAATCAGGATTGATAAAAGAAAGTGAAAAGGATATTTAATTATCTGAATTCGATAAATTAGTTGAGGACGGATATTTTGAAGGAGAACGAGAAACTTTGTATGAGAATAATGAAGCTGATGGAGATTTTGGGAAAAAAATATTTATTAATAATGAAATGAATTATGATAAGTCCACAATTCAAATCGTTATGGACTTAAAAGCTTTAATTTGTAAAACTAAACATTTAATGGAAAAATTCAATTTGAAACTAGCAAAAAACTTGTATCGAATTGAAACGTAATTTGTTGAAATTTCCAAGAAAACAGTCAATGATTAAGATTTAAGACTTAATTTGGTTCAAAATAAAAATTGTAATTTTTTAAATAAATTGAGTTTTTTAGTGTATAATATCGAAAATTAAAATATCAAGATGTTTAACCATGGTTTTAATTGTGAATTCGTTGTAATATTTAAAACTGAACTACAAAATAAAAATTTAACAAAATTATCTACTTAATTTAAGTTACACATATATAGTCAAATCATTAAAATCTTTCACTGATTTTATTCAAGAAAAAATGGAATATCTTGGAATTTTAAACAATATATAAACTTAGAAAAATTATTTTATTACTAAATGTGAATTTTTTTTTAAATTTTAAAGGTAACAAATTTTAGATAGCTAACTATATGACAAGAAGGATTATTGTTTTTATAAGAATTTTTAATTGTAACATTTTTTATTATTTAGAATTTAAGAAAAGATTTACTTTTTTAAAAAATAGAATTTTACATTAATTTTTTAAAATTTAAAAAGATTCGAAGATTTGAACATAATTTTTAAGGAAAGCTTTTTTAAAAATTTGTCCCGGAAAAAAAGATAGACTATTAACAATTTTTTAATATTATATTTTTTAAAATATATCAAGGTGACATTATTTTACAATGTTTAATTTTACTTGAATTATGAATTATGCTGCTAAAATTTGGTATTCTAATAAACGACACACTTTTACTTTTTTATTCTATCTATGTGTAAGCAAAAAACCTAACGTGTGACAAAAATGTTTCTTTATTATTTTTTTATGAAAAATAAAAAGTTATGAATTTATTTTAGATTAAAATTATTAAAATTAATAAAATTAAAAGAATATTTATATATTATTAATTTTATAAAATGTTATAAAAGTAATTCAAAACACAACCACAAAATTTAAATATGACAAATTTGACTTAGCTAGATACCCTGAAGAAAATTAAACTCAAATGTTGCCTGTAGAACTATAAATCTATCTCCAATCGCTATTTTAAAAATCATGGCAATAGTTAGAAAATAAAATAATCAAATCAGTAGACAATTACTGTATGAATAAAGCATGGTATTTACAACCGGAGAAAGAACAGAAAGAAATAATATTATCATTTTAATTTTATGACCAATCTTAAAATACATTCTTGTAATAAATGATAAGTTAATTACTTTTAATTTTAATATGTTAGAAAAAACTCACCAAAACTATAACCAATAACCAATATTAAGAACCCTAAACTAAGCAACGAAATAATGAGCAATCATTTAGTATTAGCAACAATAACATCCGAAAGTTTAAAAAAATAATATAAAAGACCACTTTTTATTAAAGTTAAATTGAATGTATTAAACAAACCTTATTGTAATATTTTGCCTTCAACAATATTTACATCAATATAAAAACGTAAAGATCTTTAATAAAAAGATTAAATAGAAAATAACTTTTTTTTTATAAAATTTTATGGGTTCTTAAAGATAAAGCTAATGGTAATTGACTAATTTTACAATCAACAGATTGTTTAGATCTATACCAAATTTACCCATTAATTTTGTGAAAAGAGATCAAAATAATTAGGACATTCATAATATTTTCACAAATTGATATAAATGTTAATGTTGTCATCTTGTGTTTAAATTTAGTAATTGAAATCATGTATCATATAAAACAATCCTGCTATACTATAGTCACCCAATATAATCAAATATTTTATAACAATAATATGGTTTCAGGTTGTCAGTAATTTAAAAGCCTCAAATAATATTTAAAGTTACTAATTATTATCGGTTAAATCACAATATAAATGAAATTCAAATCCGAAAAATACTTTTAATGAAATGTCAGACAATTGATAACTAGTTTTTTTACCTAAATATCTGGCTAGATTTATTTAATTTCTTAGTTTAGAGAAAGTAGGTAACATTTTTATCAAAAAATGATTAATAAAGCTTCCAATCAAATTTGCATTTTAAGAAATAAAACATTATGATAGGCTGAAGTGTAAGAAAGTATTGACTAAACATTCTTAAATAAAATTTAGAAGCCCTGGCGGATATATTAGATTATCCTAAATCATAAAAAAGCAGAGTAAGAGATTAAAGAAAATTTTGTAATCGCCAAGGATTCGTCAAATAATCTTTTTATGAATTTTTTATATAGAAAGATTTAAACATGGGATGTATTTATATAGAGTTTATTTTGATTTGAAATATCAAAAGAAGAGTCACAGCTATCATTTAAATGTATGTTATGAATCTATAAAAAAGAAAGAAGCAATAAAAGTTAATAAAATTATTGTTTTTATCTCTAAATACTGTTATACATATAATTAGTAATGTTTAATTGGAATTTTTTCAAAAATAATAATTAGAAATGTTTTATTGTTCATAAAATTTTGACACATAATTTTAATATGTAAGATACATTATATTTGCGATTTTTCTATTTCATGATTTTTCTGTTTGGAAACCCACCGTTAGATCACATTTATTTGTATTTAAATTAAATAAAATAATAATAAATTTTTCAATTTTAATTTTGAACTTCTACACAATCCATTTAAAGTGATCATACCAAGTTGAAGTTGTTTCTTTTGTATTTTTATTTCTAAAAAACCAAACAAATAAACTTTTAATTATTAATAATAGATATTATATTTAATATTACCAACAAATTATTCTTTTCTTTTGTATTAAATAAATAAATATTTAATAATCCAAATAAGATTCATTTTACATCAATTATATTTTTGAATACAATTCTCTTCAAAACTAACCTCCTTTATTACAAATATTCAATTCAAGTATCTTTATTTAGTAAATTTTACACAATTTTTAAAAATAATCAGGCATTATTCTGATGAAATTGTTTTTTGAAAAAATTTAAAACGTTGAAAAGAATTATGATTTGGAGTTTACTGGGACTAATTAGAAAGATTTTATATCATTTAAAGACAAAAATTTTTTCTTGCTCGATATAGGTTGATTAGAGATAATCGACTTTACACTAAATGTGAAAATCAAGAAAAATGAACTATGGAATAAAACAAGGTCTAAAGATAGGTATTCCTAATATGTACACGTATATGCACAGATTCGGAAAAATAAGACTGGATTCTTCAATTAATATAAAGAAACTATATTTTAAGACAACATTAAGTATAATTTATAAGTATATTAAGAAAGTGCCTCTGTGTAAAATTTATCAATGACTCCAAATTAACCATAAAATTTGTTATTTTATTTTTTTATAACAGAAACTATCTTTATATATGTGCGTTCTTTGAATGTCTAGTTTAAAGTTGTGAATAAGATTGATATTTTTAGAATAGAAGAAAACAATAAAAATCTATTTATAAAATATAAATACAATACAGGTCGTCAATATTATCGGTAAATTTAGAAAATAACGTGTTTATGGATAGAATAAAATTTTTAAAATTAAAATTAAAAAAACTGTATGATTAGATACACAAAATAAACTAAAATCGCTCCAAACAGAATAAAAAATTTATAAAGCGTATGGATAACAAAATAACGGAATCTCATCTAGAAGCAAGTTTTGAAACACAAAATACGGCAAATGAGTTTATAACAATGTTTAAAGTGATTGAAAATATTAAAACATGTACAAAATTTGAACTCAGTTTATCAATGTCGTATGTTCAGGATAAAAAAATGCATTGATAAGTACAAGTTGGTATGCAAACGCCCTTTCACTAATACATTCTAAAGTAGAAAAAACAATTTTTTTTATATAAGTTAGCTATCATTTAAAACAATAATAAAAGTGTTTTGTAAATATTTGAAAGGTCTAGATCAGACCTGGGCAAAGTACGGCCTGCAACTAGTTTTTGTGTGGCCAGTTTACACACTGACGAAAAAAAAATTCATTATGAAAAATATTTAAAATGTATTTTTGTTATTAAAGCACTAAAAATAAGAAATTTATTTTTATTTCTTTACCGAAAGGGCATCAAGGCGTACTGTATAAAAATTTGAATATTTTTTACAATATTTTTTTTTAAATACAGTTCACACAACGTAAATTAATGATAAAGTATAGTAAAAAAATGTTTTTGCCTAAAATTTAAAATTCAATTCATAAGTCAGTAATAACCTGCTTGCAGTTCGTTCCAGATTATTATACGTGTAAAAAAAAGGTTTATAGTGAAATTAAAATTTATTGAATCCTTCTGAAAACGAAAAGGAAAAAAAATAGATCAGGAGTGCCGTGTTTTCAATGAAGAATGGAGAACTAAATATTTTTTTACGGAATTTAAAAATAAAGCTATATGTCTTATTTGTCAGTAAAGTCTAGCAGTCTTTAAATAATATAATATTAAGAGACTTTTTACTACTAAACATTCTGAATATCGATCTAACTTAACTCCTACAGCCAGAAAGGGCACTGCTGCCAAGCTAGTCGTGAATTTTTCTCGACAAGGAAATACTTTCGTACGACAAAATGTAGAACATCAGCTGCTACAAAGGTTATTTTTATTATTCCTCAAAAAATTGTAAAAAACAATAAACCATTACGGATGGAGAATTCATTAAAGAGTGTATGATTGCAGCAAGTGGTATCATATGTGCTGAAATTAAAAAGAAATATGAGACTTTTAGCTTATCACAACGAACCATAACTAGACGAATTGAATGTATCAACGATGATTTAAATCAGCAACTATTGGCTGTATTACAATCATCAATATGGTGCTCGATTGCTCTTTATGAGAGCACTGATCAAAAGGATACTGCACAATTGGTAATTTTCATCCGTGCATGTAACGCTAATTTTGAAATCGTTGAAGAACTATTGACAATAAGTCATTGAAGGCTCAAACAACTGAAGCTGACATCTTCAAAAAAGTTGAAAAATAGCTTAGCAAAATATAACTTGTCGTGGAATAAAATTATAAGTGTTACAACTAATTGAGCGTTAAGCTTAACAGGGCCAAATATTGGACTATTCAAGAGAATCCAGGACAAAGTTCAGGAATATCATCCAAATCACCATATTATACCAAAAGACTGTATTATTCACTAGTAGGTTTTGTGCAAAAAAGTGCTAAAAATGAATTCCGTTACAGTAATTAAACTAATTAATTATATTCGAGCAAAAGGTCTTAATCATAGACAATTTATTGATTTTCTGCAAGAGATTGAATCGAAATATACAGACTTTCTCTATTATAGTCAATTTTGATGTTTAAGCTTGGGTAAGGCTCTGCTTCGAGTATGGAACCTTAAAGATGATATAATTACGTTCTTGAAAATGAAAAATAATAACAATTTCTTACAATTGACAGATTCCGATTGGCTTTTAGATTTTGAATTTACCTTCGGTATTATCACACACATCAATGTATTTAATACCTCATTGCAAGGAAAAAATTTGGATGCTCACGTTACGGTTGTTCACCTGAATTCATTCCAATTAAAGTTACGGCTTTTTGCTGAGCATCTATCAAATAAAAATTTGGATCACTTTCCAGCTTTCAAAACCATTACTAACATACCTAAGAAAAAATTTAATGAAAAAAGTTGCACCGGAAGAGTTTTAAATAAAGAATTCAATCGCAGATTTAGTGATTTTCGTAAACTTGAAAAAAGTTTCTCAATAATTAGGGATCCATTTTGTGTTGAAATTGATAGCTTTCCGACTAGCCTTCAGTTATAAATTATTGATTTGCAATGTAATCCTGCATTTAAAGAATTACATCGTGGAGAAGATATTTGTAAATTTTATTGTTCACTTGATTCAAAAAAGTACTAAAACATTCGAGATTTTTCGTGTAAAATACTGATTATTTTTGCTTCTACTTATATTTTTGAACAAATGTTTTCTATAATGAACATCAATAAAAGCTCTTTACGAGCATCCATCACAGATGGGCACCTGGAAGCAGTGTTAAAGATTTCAACAACAAAATTTGAAGCAGATGTGGAGAAAATGATGGCAGCTTCCAAACAGCTACATTTATCTCATTTAAATAACCGATTGTTTCACTTTATTATAAATATTTTCATATTTTACTTCGATTAATAAAGAATTAGATTTTTTTATACGAAAAAATACAAATGTATTTAAATTAATGGCCCCTCATTTAAATTTAGTTTTCCATGCAGACCTAGATCTTAAAAGTTTGAGCAGACCTGATATAATCGGTTGTTTAGGAAAATCGATCTTTCAATAAGAAGGCCGAGATCCGATTTCAAAATGAAAAACAATTTTTTTTTGATATTTTATAATTTAATTAAAAAAATTCCTTTTTTATATTATAGTTTTGAAACATATATAGATTAAGTTTAATTCTACATATGAGAAATAATTAGTTAAATTAAGACAATTTTCACATTTTTTTCTTACTGATCTTAAAAAACAAATTAGCATATTTAAGATTATTAGCATATCACATAGATCAGGATTTAATTTCAGAAAATTAGAGTCTTGTTTTTAAGTTAATATTTGACATAATTGACTTCAATAAAATAGTATTTTTTCTTTAAAAATTTATGTATATATTCCCATATAGTCTAGTGGTTAAGATATCGCGCTCTCACCGCGGAGGCCGGGGTTCGATTCCCCGTATGGGAAACATTTGTTTTATATTTTATATCATAATTTTATTATTCATATACAAAATTCTCAAATATTAAATAAAATCATAATATTGATTAATGATTAAACAACCATAAAGATAAGATTAATTTATCTTATCGTTAAATAACTATGTAAATAAGGAAAATTTAATAACATCAAATTAATCATTTAGCATTTATTTCTCTAAATGAATATTATAACTAATTCTTATATATTCAAACGTTAGCATACCATATATATTTGTTATTTAATAACAGAGATTTTGAATCTTTGGGTTTTTAAATTAATATTTTAACTATTTTAATTCAATAAATATTTTTTTTTCTTAAAAAAGTGATTTTATGCTCCCATATAATCTATTGTTATTAAAATCGCGCTTTCAATGAGAAGGCTGAGATCCGATTTCAAAATTAAAAACCATTGTTTTTGGATATTTTATAATTTACTTAAAAAAATTTCTTTTGTAAATAAAAGTTTTGAAACCTTCATAGATTATGTTTTATTCTACATATGAGAAAACAACTATGTAAATGAAGACAATTTTAAGTGTAAATTTATTTTAACAATTATTATCCAAATGATTATAAAACAAATTCCAATATTTAAGATCGTTAATATAACACATAGACAGAATTTAATTTCAGAAAATTGGAGTCTTGTTTTTAAGTTAATATTTGACATGTTTCAGTTCAATAAAATGATATCTTTTTTTTAAATCTTCAATTATATTCCCATATTGTCTAGTGGTTAGGATACCGCGCTTTCACCGCGGAGGCCGGGGTTCGATTCCCCGTATGGGAAACATTTATTTTAAATTTTATATCAACATTTTATTATTCTTAAGCGAAATTCTGAACTATTTAATAAAATCATAATATTGATTATTGATTAAACTAAGTTAAAAGAAAGGTGTAATTAATCTTATGGTTACATAACGATGTAAATAAGCAAAATTTAATAATAAAAAAATCAAATTTAGCATTAAATTCTCCAAATGATCATAAAAACTAATTCTTAAATATTCAAATGTTGGTATACCGCATAAATTTGTTATTTAATAACAGAGAGTTTGAATCTTTGGTTTTTTTAATTAATATATATAAATTATCTAAATTCAATAAATATTATATTTTTCTTACAAAAGTGATTTTACACTTCCATAAAATCCAAACCTGGGCAAAGTACGGGCCGCTATTAGTTTTTGTGCTGCCCGTTTACACACTGGCAAGAAAAAAATTCATTTTGAAAAATATTTAAAATGAATTTTTTTTTATTAAAGCACTAAAAATGAGAAATATATTTTTATTTTTTTTTTCCGAAGGGTTTATCAAGGCATACTGTATAAAAATTTGAATATTTTTTACAAGATTTTTTTTAAATACAGTTCACACAACGTAAATTAATGATAAAGTATAGTAAAAAAATGTTTTTGCTTAAAATTTAAAATTCAATTCATTAGTCAGTAATAACCTGCTGCAGTTCGTTCCATATTATTATACGTGTAAAAAAAAGGTTTATAGTGAAATTAAAATTTATTGAATCCTTCTGAAAACGAAAAGGAAAAAAAATGATCAGGAGTGCCGTGTTTTCAATGAAGAGTGGAGAACTAAATATTTTTTTACGGAATTTAAAAATAAAGCTATATGTCTTATTTGTCAGTAAAGTCTAGCAGTCTTTAAATAATATAATATTAAGAGACGTTTCACTACTAAAAATTCTGCATATGGATCTA
>CAKKLC010003227.1:21395-34997 GCA_918559645.1 Ceratonova shasta | reverse complement strand
ACATGTTACTGTATTAATTGGAGTAGCATCTAAAATTAGTGGAGATGCTGTGGCGGGAGTTATTTACCAACCGTTTCATGAAAAAAAAAATGAAGAATATATAGGTAGGGTAATTTGGGGAATAGTTGGTATGGGCGCACATAACTTGAGTGATAAATCTCATTTAAAAACTGGAAAATTTATAACTACATCAAAAAACCATGTAAATGAAATTACAGTTAAAACAATGCAAGCTTTTAAAGAATATAAAATATTAAATAGTTCAGGAGCAGGAAACAAATTTCTTATGGTAATGGAAAAAGAAGTTGATGCATTTATATACCCAATATCTGGTACTTGTAAATGGGACATTTGTGCTGCTGATGCAATTTTTCAATCAATATCCTCAGAATACAGAATCACAGATATATTTGGGAAACCATATAAATATTTTTCGGATTCAGAAATAAAAAATTCTAAAGGTTTAGTTGCAGCAATTTCAAATAGTGAATTTTATATAAATAATATCCCTAAGGATGTTAAAGAAAGTTTGTTGATTAGGTAAGTAAATATTTTTAATTTAAAATTTATACGTTAATTGTTTTAAAATATATTTCTGATAGATTTTTGAGAATTTCTAATAAATAAGCATTTAATTTTTTATAGATTTTTTTATTACTAAAGCATTTAGCTTTTTATTCTTTATATACTAATATGTTTAGTCGGTTGTTTATATGAATTTAAATCAAAATATTAATAGAAAGATTCTATTGAATCAAGTATGAAAATAAAATAATATTATTCAAGACAATCTGAAATTAATTAATTTTAGATGAGGACATACATGTAGTATACTAATGATATATTACTCCATGTAAAATAAATTAAATAACAAATAATCGACAGAAAAAAATTAAACAAAACATTTTTTTGAAAAAAATATCAATTTGGGTTAACTTTTGAGCTAAAAATTAAAAAAAAATGTAAAAATAAAAACCCATTAATTTAAGAAATTTTATGAGACAATATCCTACGAAGATACTCTTGATTTTCTTATCGAAAAGAATATTTTTGCTTATTGTGGAACTCCTTGTCCAAAACGTTTTTTTCCAATGAATTACGAAAAGCAACAAGTTAGAAGAGCGATAAATATAGATTCACTACATTTTCGTCGAAAAATTTTTCATTGAAAAAGAATTATATTCAATAAATTATATTGACGAAGTTATATCTGGAATTTCTCGATGAACATTACTGTAAAGGAAACTAATTAAGTGTGTTTTTACCAACTGAAGTGAAAATAGTGCAAAATAAATCAGTAAAACGCTGTAAACAGATTGCTTGATTTGCTTTCTAAAATGTTAAAAAAAAGACTAATCAAATTAATAAATTAAAAGTATTGCATAAAACGGAATTAGAGTTTAGTTGGTTACATTATTCAATATTTCGCATTAAATTTTAATGCAAAGCCAATAACAATTTTTTCAATGCCTCTTTTATTTATAATGTTGATATAAAAATCTAAATGATTTATATTTAAAAATCGATATTGGCCACAATTCCCATAAAATATTTAATTATAATTATATCATCTCTCCAGCTCGCAACAACTCTACTTATTCTTTCGTTTTCTTGGAAAAACCTTTTATTTTGCTTATTGGGAAGAATAAAAATTAAAATATATGTTTTCGGTTACCTTTTTTTTATTAAATCTTTTTTTGATTAAAAGTTTTTCGATTAAAATGACCTTTTCCGTAAACATACCCATTATATGTGGATAAAAGGCTTGTAGAAAGATGCTGGGAATATTTCACAACAGCATATTTGAAAACTGTAATCTTGACTTGGTACAGGTTACTGATTTGATTTGAACGTAAGTATATCGATTGAGACAAGGTTAGCAAAAGTTGAAACTAGTGTGTCAAGGCTAGTTGTTATAAAGTGGTTTAATACATTTGATGAGTTGTGTGCAACAAATTACTTAGGTATTAACAATATTTTTAAAGAAGTGAGTGTGTGTAAAGTTTATGAAACTCAATTATACACTTGTAGGAATAACCAAGGAAGATTTTTGAGAGGACTACGTTTGCGGACTATTGGCATAATTCGTCGTGAAATGAAAAATAAAATTTATGGTATCAGAACGTAGAGACGGTGAAACTTAAAAACAATTTATTTCAAAAAATGTACCAAGAGGATTGACTGTTATATCGGATGGATGCTTATGATAAAGGTTTTTATCCTCTAACGCTTACATTCATAAAGTCATTAATCATACAGAAAACTTTGTTGATCATAATGACAGATCAGTATATACAAACAGTGTAGAACGAATGTGCCGGGACTTAAAAGAATATATTTCTTTAAATTTAACCCCGAAAAACTATGAAAGATAGGTTAAAAAATACGAGTTTAGAAAAAATCTAAAAAGTTATACTCTGGGAGCAAAGTTTGATCTAATTTTAAAATTAAATAAATGAATCCAACTTTTTTTATTTTTCAGTCCCATCTGCAAGGATTGACCATAATGAAAAGTTGAAAAATTTAATTAGATTTCGGATTATGTTTAAAGAGTAGATTTATTATTTTTCAGCTACGATCTAATAAAAAATATTAATAGAAAAAAAATCATTTTATAAATTGGATATTTCAATATTGCTTGTCAGAATTTTAAAAATTCTTTATCATTTAATATTATTTGTTTAAAAAGTTTATAGTATTAATTTTTATTAAAATACAAGATCAAAATTAATATATGTACATAGAATTCATGTCTATAGAATCTTAAAATACTAAAACTTGAAATTTATACGGATTTTGAACAAGCTTTGATATATTTTGAGAAAATATTAAAACAATTCAACACAATAATATTATAAATTAAGGTACGACTATTTTACGACGTTTTTAAAGATTTTGAAAATAAAGAAGAAATAGAAAAAGAATGGAAAGTATTATAAAATGTCTTTTATTTGTAATGGCATTAACAGCTTGTTAATAAGTTTTTGTTTTTTTGATTTTATATTCACATATATACTGAATTAAGTGATCAAAATACTTATTTTGATTGACTTGGTGTCTGAATCTCAAAAAGCTTTTAGCACCAGATCAAAAACTCTAAATTCCTGGTGTGTGGACTTCAAAATTTTTTTAGAATTTATAAAATTAAAAGACTAGTTGAGTGTCCTATGGTTTTAACCTTCCAAAACTCTTAAAGCTCTAGAATAAGCTTTTCTTTAGTCTGTTAAAATAACGGTACCTGGTAAAAAATTTTCTCTTATAAAATTATACATGGTAGACACATTTCTATTTTCAACCGCAACTAGAAAGTACTTATTTGTAAACCGTTCTACACAATCTACATATCATTACTTAGTTGTATGGCGATCCAAATTGTATTTAGATTTGATAAACAAAGGTTAGTCAATTTCTATAATCTTAGATGTTTCGTCAAAATTCAATACTCCTATTTAAATATTTAAAGATTGCACATATGTAACGATAGTTTCTCTGATCAAATCACAATGAAAATTAACGGTTTTATGGTTTTTGAGAATTTAATGTGCAATCTCCTCCTAAGATACTTTCTTAATATACTATATTGAATAAGTTCTTAAAACAAGTCTTTTTAGATTGAATGGAGAGTCCAGTCTTATATTCTTTTAATATGTGCATGGAAGTGCACATACCCCGAGATATCTATCAGTTAATCTTGTGTTTTTATATAGTTCATTGTTGTTCCATCGTTACATTTAGTGCAATATCTACTATTTCTAATTAAACCCCACATCGAGCTAGAAAAATTTTCTGAGTCTACAAACTATTAAATATTCTGTCCAGGTAAGTATCATTAAAATCAAGTACAAAATCACTTCCTCAGTATAGATTCTGGTTTCTAAAACAATTTTATTCATTGGATTTCTGACCATAAAAGGCGTTCTTGAAAATTATCAAAAATGTTGTATTTTTCTAAAAACGTCGTAAACGAAGTCCTTCCCAAATTTGTTCAAGAAAGTCAAAATCTATTGAGAAAGATTAAAAATTATTGACTTGCTCAAAAAATAATATAAATATTCCATTTATTAACTCAACACGTCTGGATCAAACTTACCTATTCATAACTAGCATTTAAAAAATCATTTAATCAACTAATTTTTAAAGTTTGATCAATATTACTAGAAAAACAATTTAAATATCAAAAGTTGTAGTGTTTACGTTTGAAATATTTAGAAAAATCAGCTATCAAAAATAATTTAGTTGTAGTGAGGTGATTTTATGCAATAAAAAATGTTGAAAACTTTGAAAATCAGCTTTGGAAGAATATTGATGTTATAATCATATTAAAGGTAAAAAAGACTAAAGTTGTAACATTAATAGTTAACATTTTTGAATTTGTATTGCAAACTTAAAAAAAAACTAAAATTTTATGTAGAAAATGAGGACATAGTTTAAATAAAATATTTCTTAAAAATTCTGTTAAAATATTAAAAAGTTAAAATTTAATATAAAAAATGATTTGTTTCATTTATTATTTTATATATTTTTTTCCCACTTAAGGCTAAATTGTATAAAAGTATATGAACACTATATTCTACTAATTAATGGGCCAAAATCATAAGATAATAAATATTAATAGTTCTTATTTTATTATCACTTCAAATAAGACAAAATGAGTAAGTTCTTAGCAAATGCTAGATAAAAGCCTTAATATATAAAAAAATTAGTTAATCCTTGATTCTTTAATTTACTATGTAAATACTTTGATCCGATTGACTTGAAATATTTAATTGCATTGAATTCTCATTTTTTGAATTATTATTTATTTAAGACATTGATTGATAGTAATTTGCGCCATTTTCAATAAAAAATTTTTTTTTAAAATAGATCCTTAAAATAAAATATATAATGTTACGAAGGCTTTTTTTTATTGAAAATACCGGTTGAAAATTTTATCACTATGGCCCGAAGTAATCCAATACATTATAATATGAACACCTGGATACTAAATCCTACAAAGCTTCAATTTTCAAACTCTCCTTCTTTCCTTTGTTTTCAACTAATGCCTTCTCCATAATTCTTTCTGCAAAAAAAACATCCTGTTCTCTTATAATAAGAAGTGCAGTGAGTAAAGGTTGAGCGGCAGTTAAAAGAGAATTAATATTGTCATTATATTTTTCACATAAATTTTTAGTATGAGGGATATCTTGCAGCACGTTATGCGGAAACTCGCGATATTAATTTAAAAAAATATAAATAAATAAATAAATAATAAATCTTTGTTTAATTAAAATCTTTCAATTTGATAAGCTTTTCCAGGATATTAAAAATTCCTATTATTTCATAAAATCTTCATCTGTAATAACATCATATAAATTATATTCTTTTTCATAATCAAGGATTTTAAAGTCTTTATTTTAACTTAGCAATCTTGCTATTCGAGTCCTTGCCTTTTTGGGGTTATTTTCGTAAAACGACAATAAATTTTCCAAGGTTTGGGAGTTTCAAAGCCATTAGATAATTAAGACTGTCATGCCAACCTTTCAGAGAACAACTAGGGCTGGAAATAGCCTTTTTTATAAGCTCAAAAACATATCAGAAGTTACTGGAGTATAGTGAAGTTTTAATGTCGGAGCCTAAATAAGTAGAAATAAAATGTTTGTCAAAATCCTTAAATGTGTTAATCAAACCTTTTTATTGAATTACTTGGATTATAAAAGCATGAGCATATAATATTTTAGATGGATTTATATAAGCAAGGTTTAAATACATCCTAAAAATAGACAGCAGGTTAATTACTGCATTATACTGTTATGATAAACCTATATTTTGAATTTTTTGCTACACGCTTTGACCAAAATGGAATGCACAACCAAAGCAAGTAACGTTGCAAAACGAAGCAGAAATAGAATTTATGAATACTTGTTCATAATCGCATATAATATATTCAGGATTAAAACTGTATTTTTCTACAAGATATTTAAAGGCTTTTTAATATGAAGATTGTGATTTATCTGAAGTTAAAATAAATATAAATGGTATAATATTACCTATTATTCTACCTTGGAAAGTAATCAATTGATAAAAAGAATATAGCGCTGATCGAAAAGTGCCATCAACCATCTAAATTGAAATTCTATTAATATATGATAAAAATTCAGTACTTAAAAAAATAATTATTCTTGAAGTAGATGAAACACCAGAATCGTATTGTAAAAAAACTGGTTATTAAGTGTATGCTTTAGTTCATCTGGAATGTCATCAATTGGCCTGAAATTATAGTTTTCACGATTATTTCGCAACTTTGTGCTATAAATTTTTAGAGAAGGTATTAGTGATAAGGTATCCATATTATGATCTCGAGTAACTGAAGTTTATATATCAATAAAATTTTCATTTGTGGTAGTTACTCTTGATTTTATTTGGTTAAGTGCAAGAACTTTTGTGCACTCAACTAAATTAGTATCATATGTATGTAACTCTCGGTTTAAAATGTTAGGATCTGTTGAAATTAATAAAAATCCCTTGCATTTTCGATTTCGACATCGCCAACGTATAGATTGTAAATTTTTCTTATCCTTATTGTATATTATATTTAAAAAAAAAAGTAAATCTGAACCTCTTTAGGATTTAATAAATTGCATTAATGGAAATCTAAAATTTTTAATTAGGGTTTATTTAAAAGTCGCGAGTTTCCAGTAAGCTCTTTAAGCAATCTTTCAGTAGCATTCTAACAATAATTTGAATCTCCATGAGTATAATTACGTTCAAAGAAGCTCATATAGCATTCTAAACCGTTCATTGTGAATTCATGTAATATCTGCACCTTTATTGCTAAAAACCCTTCCATAATTTGATCTTATGGCAGAAAAATTATTCCCATCAGATATTTAATATGTATTCTTAAAATAATATTATTTATTTAAATTAAACTGATGCCATTCTTTTGTATATAAGGCGAAATGATTTGGCCGAAGTGAAATAAATAGTTGAAAACTCTGTAATTGGAATTGATATTTTTTGACGCATTAATAAGCGCTCTTTCAAAATATAGTATAATATGGCAAAGATTATATGGGTTTAATCTTATCTTTATTATATCAAACAGTTTTGAATGACTATTTTTTTCTTTATTTTTCAAAAAGAAAAATATTAAAGGAAAATATCTTTTTAGATACAGCAATTTATTATATGCAGCTGCATAAATCTATTTGGTGAACAGTCTAATGTTCCGTCCATAAGAAAAACCTCTAATTGACAAAAATAATAGCTATAGGAAGAGTTGTAAACAGTAGGATTTTCTGTGGGGCATTTACACCACTATCTTGAAGCATAAAATTATTCCCTGATAGAGGTTTTTTAGTTCTTCTGCTATATCCTCGTCTTTTTAAAAAGTAAAAACCCATAAGATTCTTTCTTTGATTTATTATATTTTGCTTTAGGATCGTATTTAAAGGAAGATATGGCTTTCGGATCGGATCTAAGCTAGAAAGCAATGAGGCTAGCAGCATGTTTGGCCTCATTGTTGAACTCAAAGTCAATCTTCTTGATTCATGTTTTAAGACTATTGATTTTTTCTCATCATCTGTTAATTTTTGATGTTTATGAGATCTTTTTTCCTTTTCGATTACTAAGAAAGCAGTTCCTGTCTTTAAAAGTGCTGGACAAACTTTTTGAATGCACCTTTAGGTGATTTTCACCATTACTATCTCTAAAACAATACAGATTGCCTTCGTATATAATGTTATCTTTCCCTCTAGATGAGGTAATTGAAATAGCTGAATCATCTCGTGGATTTTAATTTTCCATTTTTATGAGCTATTTGAAAAATTCAGCGTTTTTTATATAAAATGGCTCAATTTGGGCCTTAGGATATACTTTGATCAGATTTACATGAAATCATTAATTGCATTGAATACTCATTTTTTTAATTATTATTTTTAAGACATTAAGTAATATATTATAGTTGTAAATAATTATTTTTATGTATAAAAGTTAGATTATATTCATTATTATGAAAAAACAATAGAAAACTTAATAAAAAAATAATTAATTTCTATTTTTCAGATATAAAAAATCTTATCTAGTTTACCAATCTTTTTATATAATTAAAAATTTATTTGTTTTTATGAATTCTTATTCTTATAGATTTCAAACAGGAAATTAAAAATTATAATATTTTTCTATTTTTATCCAAATTAAGTGTCCAAAACACTATATCCTAATTATGGGATATCTAACTTTATTTTTTAGTTAATAAAAGATTGTGAAAAGGTATTTTTACTAATTATACTTCAAGTTTTAAAATTATAGATATGAAATCTGATATTTTATATTAAAATAGTGTAATTCAACTTCAAAAGTATTTCTCATAATGATATCTTATAAATTTTAAACCTTTGCGATATTTTATTTGTCAGTGAAAAGAATATAATATTTTTCAAACATTTTTCCGTTATCTTATTATTTATTTTTTATTCAGTATATTGTTGTTAAAATACTTCAAAATTCAATTAAATCTTAACAAATTGGTCCTTCTTTTTTAAAATTTTTTTAGTTGTTTATTTTTATAATGAATGTAAATATCCATTAATATGATGGTTATAATAATCTCATTCAAGTTTTAAATATCAATTAAAAAATAATGAAAGATTTTTAATTTGTCAATTGCAGCAAAAACTATAATTTAATTCTTGATAAAACACTTTTATTTTTATTAAACTATCAATATTTGTAAGTTTAAAAGCTTAAGTATCAAAATTATTGTCAAAATGAAGTATCATTTTATTTAAAACCAGAAAAAAAGTTAATCAAATCAATTTATTTCAATATCATCTTAAATTTTTAAAATTTTGTAATAATTATGAAAATTTATGAGTTATGGGGATTTCTTAATATTTTTAAATCTTTGATTAATATTTTCGTTTCGGTAATAAATGATTTGGATAATAAATAAATATAATGATTCAATAATTATTCTTTTTAAAAATGGTATAATTTAAATTTTGGATCAGAATAAAACTATATAAATAAAAATTTTTATGAACCGTAAAATGACTAGAAATTATAAAACGTTGATAGAACTTATGATTATGGCCTAAGTAGAAATTGAGATCGCTTTTCTAAGACAACTTAGAATTTTAAAAAGAGTTATGTTTTATACACCTTGTTTGACTGGGATGGGCAGGTAAAATGTAACAAAATAAAAAACGAGACACTTTTTAAATGTTTTAATAAACAATGCCCTGAAATATAAAACTATAAAAAGCATAGGAAAGTGAAGGATTTTCGAAGTCTATTTATATTTCGTTGAAGGACGTTTTAAAGATATCTAGAAAATTTTAGCAGCAAATACAATGGGTAGAGGCATATAACAAGCTGGATTGTAGCGAAAACTTTTTGAATAATATATATTTGAAATTAAGAGCTCTCTGGAAAAGAATCTATGTGGATAACTTATTATTTCTAGGAGATAATAGCTGCATTTTTAATGTGGATAAATCATTGTTCAAGCACAAGCTAAAATACCATTGAGGCAGGGCTACTAACAACGAATTATGGATCCATAGTATATGCAACACCAGATTTGTTCCCGAAGAGGAGTTATCAAACTGGTTGATGTCATAGATGCGGAAACGCTTTTTCCTGTAACCAAAAAAGTTGTTCGGAACAAACTCCATCGTTCATTCAGATGGTTAAAAATTTTATAATGGAATCCAAAATTTTAAAATTAACTCACGGAGTTGTAAATCATCGTTTGTATTTTGTAGAAGCAATTACTGGTATTCATACGCAATTCATTAAATCGTATTGGAATAAACAAAAATTAAGGCAGAAGAATGTGAATTGAATGGATATAAATGTTATTGAGGAATATTTTTTTTCTCATTTGGTGGGATAGTGTTTGTATTAAGAAGTTCCAAGAAGCGATAAACTTAATAAACAGATATGATTAATAAATGATTTTTTCAAAATTTTTATTTTTCATATATTTTATAAAAATTTAAACCAAGAGAAATCTTAATTCTGATATTTTTTGGGAGAATTTTTATTTTGATCCTAAATTTTTCTTTTTAATTTGATTCGTTTATGAATCTTATTTACATAGATTATTAAAATTGAATAAACTAAACTTATAAAAATTTTCGGACCTGGGTTAAAAATGAACATGCCTGGAACTAACGAGCTTTTTTTTACGAATATGTCAACAATACAGCAGCATTAATCGAATCCTTAAGAGCAAAAGGGGTTTTAAAAACATTTGTTTATTGTCGTGGTTGTCGTGATCTGTTAAAATTGACAAAAAACAACAGAACAGTTTATAATGTGGCTTTTATGTTACAAAAAAAATACCTGCTCTTCCAAAACAGAATAAGCATTAGAATTAATATTTTTTTTAAGGATATAACAATTTCTCTTTACAAAGCTATCATTATAATTTGCAAATGGTTTTACAATACACCACAAATTACTGCAATTAAAAGTCTTGAATAAGTAAGCTGACTTAAGAAAATATACAAAAAATGAAGAGTGTTTGCTATTGAAAATTTATCTGCAAATCCAGTAAGATTAGGTGGAAGAAATAAAGTATACCAAGTGGACAAAAGCATGTTTTAATATAAGCAAAAATATCATGTTGGTAGAGTATCAAATTCTGATAAATGGGATTTTGGAATTGCTGATACAAGCTACAAACCTGCAAAATATTTTGTAAAACTAGTTTCTGATCGATCATATCAATGATTAATTCCAATTATAGTTGAGGTTTGCAGATTTGTTATAATTGTTTAGAGGGATGAATGGAGAAGTTATTGGCATCTGTTTGATTTAAAAATTGAATTACAAACTGTTAATCATTCAGTTAATTATGTAAATCCAGTGAATGATGTTCGTACACAAAATGTAGAATAACTTTGGAATAAACTTAAAGGAAAAATGAAAAATACGATGGGAATGGCTGATGGCATATTAGAAGAATATTTACAAGAATGGATGTTTAAAGATAACATTTTAATGGAAAATAATGATACTTTATTAAATTTATTTTTCTTTGTGTTATTCATTTTTTATATTGAAAAACTATGTGTAATTTTTAACTCAATATTGGACTATGTGTAATTTTTAACCCAATATTGGACTATGTGTATTTTTTTAACCCAATATTGGACTATATGTCATTTTAAACCCTATATTGGACTATGTGTCATTTTTAACTAATATTATACTGTGTAATTTTTAACCCAATATTATACTATGTGTCATTTTTAACCCAATATTGGACTATGTGTCATTTTAAACCCAATATTGGACTATGTGTCATTTTTAACTAATATTATACTATGTGTAATTTTTAACCCAATATTGGACTATGTGTAATTTTTAACCCAATATTGGACTATGTGTAATTTTTAACCCAATATTGGACTATGTGTAATTTTTAACCCAATATTATACTGTGTAATTTTTAACTAATATTATACTATGTGTAATTTTTAACTAATATTGGACGATGTGTAATTTTTAACCAAATATCGGACTATGTGTACTTTTTAACCCAGATACCAATTTTCCTCTCTAGAGCTTTTCTAGAAGAAATGTTGAAAAACCACAAAAAAGTTATTTTTGTTGTGATTAGCATCTTATGTATATAAAAAATCATTTTATTTATTTAAAAAATAAAAATAAAATATTAATTCCCGCCTTTTTTGTTTCAAAATGAATTCAAAAAATATTTTAGATTTTATATATAGATTTAATGTATAGCATTCGAAACTAAAAATAAGACTTTTTAATCATCTAATAAGACTGAATAAATTTTATAAAAATCATAAACTACTATTATTTACTTTAAAAATAAATCAAATAATTTTTGCCACGAAATTTGTTGAAAAAAAATATTAACAAATATATTCTTTCATAACAAAAAACACCGTTGTGTACAAAATCTGAACAACAGATTTAGATCTTGCAGCTACTTTTATTTAATATATATTTATTTTATGCGATATGAGTCGCAAACTATTTTTTATTTAGTCTAGGGCATTGGTTTATTAGAAAAACTTTAATATATTGATGATTATATTGGATATCAAACAAATGAGAAAAAAAAACATTAATTTATTTTCTAAAGCATAAATCTTTCCTCAATTCTATAATAAAAGAAATTTTTTTTATTTATTATATAAGACAAACAGTATTAAGGAGGTTTGTAGTGCGTATTTGTCAAATTTTAAGGGAAAGTAATTCAGTTAAGATTCAATTTTTTAAAATTAGGGTTAATATGATTTATTTATTATTTCCTTAAAATTAACCTTGTTTAATAATTTTAAAGTTGAATATTCTCCATTTGAAAACAATGTTGTATATTAAATTTATTTCTACATCAACATTATGATTATATTTTTATGATATGAAATAATATTTTTTAGTTTGAATTGTCATTTTATGGTCTTATTTTATTTTAAATAAGCATCTAATATAAATAAAGGTTCATGCTACTTATAGTGGACTTTATTAAAAAATACCTATAATAAATTGAAATGAAAATGGCTTTACAGACAATAGCAGAACAGTATAAACTTATGTGAATTAAAAATATAATAAAATTGAGAATAAAAAGAAAGTTTTTAGGAACAGAATTTGAAAAATAATTTTATTCAGAAATAGTTTTTTGCTAAGACTGACTCAATTCAAATAAAATTTTAAGTACTGGGTGTATGTCTTTTGAAAAATATCATATATAAAGTCCATATCATTTCAATATATGGATTTTTTGGGATGTAGTAACCATTTTAGAATTTCAAAGAGTTTAAGTTTGAATGCTTTCGTTGAAAAATTCAGACTTGATTTTAAAATCATAAGAAGAATATGTTGATATAACATACTAGTTAGGAATATATATAGAAATAAAATTTGCGAAAAATTTAGTACTATTTATAAAGTAACATTCAAATTTATCGAAGATTTTAGTCAACAAATTTACAAACTAAACATGATGGATCACCTAAAATCATAGAAATTGATGAAAGTATTCTTTTTAATGGAAAATTTAGCTTTTGAAAACTCATTAATGATCAGTGGTTTATAGCTAGAGTTAAAATGGCACTAAGAAGTCATTTAATGTTACAGTTGATAATAGAAATGCCGATACAATTGTATCTCTGTTATAGAAAAGTAATATTCCAGTTACAATAGTTATATAAATAGTTAGAGATTATACGGTTGTAATTTTAAAAAACTTGATGGATTTAGTCATAAAACATTAAATCACACCTATACTTCCTAACAACCAGAAATCCTGCTATACACACACAAAATACAGAAAGAATATGTTATAGATTATAAAGATTTTTACCAGAACATAATGATATCTTTTAGAAGCAAAATCATGGATTTTCTATTTAGTTTTTATGGAATTACATAGTAAAAAAAGAAAGTGGTTAAATAAATTAAATCTTACTAAATATTCAAATAAATATTTTTAAAATAAAATGCAGTATATTGGTATGAAAGCATATAAATTAATTTTTTGTTGATTGAAGAATTTAGAAATCTAAAATAATGGAAGTAAAACAAAATTTGTTTACAAGATTATTTAAAATCTTACGACATAACCTGAATCACATA